>JAQGBT010000037.1:0-116485 GCA_034698585.1 Disparrhopalites patrizii
ATACATGCTAAATATGTATACTCATGTATTATATACAAGGTAGTCTCGGATTTGACCTGTGTGACATGGGTACTTTATATCAAGACATGCACTTGAGAAATTAATTTTCCATTCATGGAAAATGTATGCAAAATGCAAATGAATAGCGTCGTCGGCACTTTACGTGCATGCTTAATTTCTTTGACACCGATTAATTATTATTAAGTATATTCTGAACCTTGGATGGCTGGAAGTCATGCATTCAATATTCAAGAATGCCCGTAGTGGCCCCTGTATACTTATGATGTTATAATTATCAACAGAACTGTGAGACAAACAAAAAATAAAGACGGAAGAATGTGTACAATTCCAATTAAAGTGACTAAAATCACCCAAAAATGATCCTTTGTAGGATGAGGTCATAGAAGTTCGTTCGGACGCCCGATAAATCCCATCATACGTATACCTCAAACAGGAGCAGGAGAAAATCCAAAATTCGTAACTATTCCGTGTCCTGCAACGGAATCATGAAATTTTACAAAAAGGTACCGACCATTATAAGAAAGTTGTGTGAGCATGTACAAGAAAATTATTATATTATACACATAGGTTGCCCTCTCATTCATTTGGTTTCGAAAATTCGCCGATAAAACAGTTCAGGTAGGCACAAAGAAACAAGAAATACGACTGAGCTGAGTACGTTACTCAAATATCTCTGAATACGAGCCACGATTCACTACATCACTACTATGGCGTTTGTAGGTAGTATTTAGTTATTTAGTATTGTACAAGGTATATTTGGTATATTGTGCTATGGCTCGTGATGAAAACTGTGAAAATAATTTTTTTTGAATCCAAAACAGAATGTTCGCTTTAAACATTGAAGCAGAAGCCTAAACTTAACGACAAATAATGTGTATTACAATACTGTACCACCGACGGCTAGTTTCGCTTTCTTCGTCGCCACTATTGTACTGTTACTACTGCCCAAATCTTCCATGTAATTTCTCTCGTATGTCCTTTTGCCCCTCCCTCTCATTTCTCTACAGTATTTTACTATGTTCAATATCTCTCTTCGTTTTTTTTCATCTGATGTAATGTAGGGACTGTCCTAAGAAAAATGTGTCAGGGAGACACGGGATTTAGTTGCATCACGTGGTGAACTACTGGATTAGAGAACCGGGTTAGTACAAAGTTCCATGCGCGTGCATTAGGCGGAATCAACACCGTTAGATGGAATGCGTCCCAACCTTCCTCCCCTCTTAACTGCCGACATAAGACCAAAAAAATCCAAAATCGAAACGAACTAGGTATTTCCACTTTGGAGCAGGACGTTTCGAAATGCATATTTTACTGTGCAGCTTCAAACAACGCAAAGAGCAACTTGATTTTCCGCACACAAACTGAATTGAAAAACTATTTAAATGCTTTCTTCCATTGACATACTTGAATTAGCAAACACTACTCCTCGTTTCTCAGAGTAGGTAATTGAAAATAGAAATAAACTTATTGGACAAATGTTGTACGTATATTTAATCTAAGTGTACATATTTTACATTCATTTACAGTGAATCGTATAAAATATATGTATAATATGTGGTAATTACAGCACCCCGAAAAATGGTACTACTGAAAGTAGTAGCTCTAGTCATCCTTTACAGGATTTTCGGATGATTCGGATTCTTCAGACTCGCTTTCAGATGGTGGCAAATCGATTTTACCTACAATTATTTCAAATGCAAGATTAATTCCACTGCATCTTTCGAATTTGTAACTATTGCCCAACATGGTCAACGTAAATGAAACAAACCTCTGTTAGCTTCTCTCTCCTCTCTCAGCTTAGTTAATATTTCATCTTGGATCTTGATCACAGACTCGGGAGACTCGCAGTGAGAGTAAGCCGTTAAAAAATCGTCATTCATTGATAAAAACGTCTTACCCCATTTAAATCGGTATAAATAAGCTGCTGCAGCCTTTTGAAATCCTGTGTAACAATGAACATTTTTCAGCAAAATTTTGCTAATAATAGCATTCATACATGTACGTATATTCAGCACAATAGTATAGATTTAATTTACCACATATACTCATCGATGCTGCAACTGCTTCAACACAGGATAATTTTGAGGGCCTTCCAAAATTAACAGGATTGGCAGCGACTAGGAAAGGCAACAATCTTCCATGTGTCGGTTTGTGTTTTAAAATGTGTCCGTCTTCGGGTATTTTTGCCCAAGAACAATCTATAACTGCAATACCTCCAGCCTCCATGATACCTTTATCTCTCGGCGACAAGACCTAATAGCAGACCGATAACGTAAATCTCACACAAATTGAAATTCACAACTAGCAGTATTATCATGCAGGTACATACTTTCCCCAAATTCTTTTTTCATGTACCACATAACGTAACTAAAAATTCTATGCAAATTAGTACCTGCGTAGCCAAAGGATCCAAGACGATACCCCCAAATTTTTGGGACGGTTTGAGCATCACAGCCAATTGCTTTCGAACCAACTTTCTCCCCGTACATCTCTTGGGGTCACACTGACCCAAATCCCACATTGCCACCGGAAAGCCACAATCTTCATCTCTCCTGTCGTCCTCGTCACTTTCCGTAGCCGACTCATTTCCTGACTCACTATCCGTTTCATCTTTATTTACATCCAATTCCGTCATGCGATGACAACATTCGCTCGTCTCTTCTGACGGTTCCGTTTGGCTTAATCGCTTCAGCCTTTCACCTTTCCGCGTCTGTGAAGAGTATTTACCTTTTGAATTCCTCTGAGTAGCATTCTTCGGTTTGGCCGGTTTCGGCATCTTCTGACACTATTTCACCTACAAAAATAAATTAAAAAAAAAAAGCAAACACACATATCAAACCATACACCCCATATAAATGTTTGGATTCAAAACTTTTGAGCCCCTGATATTAGAATACTTCCAAGTTCCAAATTCTATAGAATACCTTCGAAAATTGTTCCGCAGATTCCAGAGGAGTAAATGGTCAAAAATTTCCCGGAGAAAACCTTCCTACAAGTCCTCCTATGGAAGTTTTGTCGTCTTTTTTCTTCCAGCCCTCACGGGTAGCACGTGTTCCTGGAGAGGCGGAAGAAATCAAATGGTTTGAAAATCAAAACAAATAAGTGATCCTCTTTTCTCTCGTCTCATCCCTTCCTTTTGCTTTTTTGTGGAGGAGAAGCACACTGTGAGACGACGAAGGACTTGGCTGGGAATGAGAGAGAGAGAAAAAAAAAGAGTGAAAAGGAAAACGCAAGCGTGAGATGTGGCTCTCAGACTTTTCCTATTCAATAGCATGTGGAACAGAGAGAGGAGCGGCAGAAAGGTTTTCCAACAAGAATTGGCAACTTCGCTGGGCAGAGAATGAGAGTATAAAAGAGAAATAGAGAGAAGAGTGAGAAAGAGAGAGAGAGACAGCGAAGAGAAGACTTGGGTATTTTTTCTGCGAGGTTTTTTTTCTCCCTTTCGGTGTGGTGTGTAGTAGGCGAACACATGAAGCGATAGACACAGTTGATGTGGTGCACTCTTAGAATGCGGACGATTTGCATCTTTGGTGTCCCGTCAACTACTTGTGTGTTTTCCTATATGTCATCAACATCATCTGCTTCCCCCTCAAAACTTGTTCCTCAATAACGTTTTTATTTTTTTAAAACATTTTTTCGTGTGTTTCAAAAATCTAGAAAATACTAAAACTAAATCAAAATTTTTATTTTTATCGGAATGACCGAATCTTTGGACTTGGGCCCGGACTCTTTCTTTGATCAGTGTGTGATTAAGTGAAGTATATGTATGTTTATTTAAAAATATATAAATAAACATTTCTCTCATTTTGTATTTTTGTCAGCTTCAAGTGTGTTTTTTTCTACAGTTGATTTGTTCCCGTCATTTACCATTTACTCCGAATTCCAGCATTCGTCAATTTAAATACGGGACTTTTGTTCAAAAATGCTATAGAGATGTGAAGAATTTTAATTTGTCCGCATACAAATCTCTATAAAGTTCTTTTTTCTACTTGGAACGGAGTGACAAGATTGAGAACAGCAGTTGTTTTTTACCCGGGAATATTATTTTTTCTGAAATATTACTCGGTCTATTGTATGTAATCAGAGGAGGGAATGTGTGTGTCAAAGGGTTGATTTGGGTGTGAAAACTGTCATCGCGGTTGGCTTGATAAAGGAGGAGTTGATTACCGTGGGAAAAAATACGGAGATACTAAGGTGGTGTGAATTTATACGGACAACAATTACTACAGAGAAAGAAAGACAAACAAATTGTCAAAGGTGTTAGATTGAAAGTTGTTTTTTTTTTCGACAGTGCGTATTTCCGGAATTGTTGGGTTTTATTTTTAATTATAAACAGGAAGATTAATAATGATACTCTCAGCATGTTCTATCAACTCAATGTTAACGGTGTGTAACAACACTACGACGGCCACCACGACTACCAATAATAGTAGTAGCAGTCGGAGCAATTCCAACTTTGTCCTGGCCGATTGCGATCATCCCGGTTGTAGCTGCAACATCAGCGAGTCCAGTAGGTACAGGTGCCCGAGTCAGAGCGGGATGTCGACAAAAGATCCTCAGCATCATCACCATCTTCAACTTCAGCTTCTTCAACAGCAACAACAACAGACCTTTCATAAGAACGGTGAGCTGAATAAGTCAAGCCCTTTTGTCTATTTGGGCATACAAAAAAAAATCCGGTCGGATATTATGCACTAGTTGTTTTTTTTCCCTTTGGTTATACCTTATCATGTGTCATACTTTAATGGGACAGTTCCCCTTCTTTAAATACTTACCTTTTCCCAGAGAATCACATCACACACATGTTGTAAAAGCACTCTTTCAGTCTGTCACCCACTTTAAGCTCTCTATTTTTATCAATGGGAAGCTCCTTTGAGTCTTCGTCACTCCACGCACAAAGGACGGGACGCACATGTCTCCTAATAGGCTACAATTTTTTTTATTTCCATTTTTTCCCATCCGTAAACACACCCTGTCAACATCCGCATCTGCAAATGTCACGTTTAAATTTTCAATTTTCATGGTCAACATACACACATACCGAATTGGAGACTTTGCTTTCCTCTTCGCGGCTCAAGACCTTTTTCGTTTTTCCTATTAATAAAACGTGGTTCTCCCGCCAGAATATGCATCTCGTGGCAATTAGGATTTCTCCCGAATTCTGACTCTACTCGGTGCGGGTTCAGTAGTGGTTTTTGTTATTTCTACGCTTTTATCATGTTACTGTGCGTTTCTCGGGTAGATTGTGCTTGCTTGTATTTCATGCATTCCTTCAAGTAATTATTGCGAATACATATTATTGTTTTACACGAAGAAAAAGTGATTGTTGCGCTGAAAACGGTACAGGATGGAATGAGAATTAGATGCAGATATACGGGAAGAAAAATGATTCACATTTTGCAATGGATTCTAGTATATATATATTGTATGGACGTTTCTCCCTGCAATGTTAATAAAAACATTTTTTTATTCATTTTTTATTCGTATACGAGGGTGCTCCAAGAAATTGAAGAATGCCACGGATAAGAGAAATTGCTTGTTTTATCATTCACACAGATTTGATTAATCCGTGACGATAATACGGATATCTAAAAATTCGAATGATGTCCGCCCAATACGATCACAATGATAATAGTGAGGCAGTGAATAAGTAGTACCCTTCAAAATTGTGTTCAGTCTTAAAGATGTGGCGGAACAACTTTTTTTCTCTCTCTCGCTTCTTTTCACACATACCCATTCAGAATCGTAACATTTCTCCATGTTTCTTCATCAGTACTCTCCTTGTATGCAGTAGTGATCACAAAATACAAAATAATAGCCGAAAACTGTTATGAGCTACTCCCTGTAGAAGATGATGATGCGTGATTAGTGTTTGCAAACCGCCGAAGGTCTTTTTCTCCCCAGTTTCTGTCGCTAATTATACCATACAAACCAAATGATTGCATTTGCCAGCGTAATATTAGTTACCCATGCCCTTTTTGAATTTTGCATATTATGGAAGATATTAGCATTATTATTACTCACTATGACTACTCTTTACCGCGCCCTCCTTGACCGCAGAAGAAGCTGGGATTCAAGTTTAAAAAGAATGAAGAAAAATAATTCCCTTGCTATGGTTGTTTTTTATGAAAGGACTGTATACACTAGTAACCCCGTCTTGATCATGTATGCAACCCTTGTAAAGTCTGTACCTACGAAGAAACTTTGATCAACACTGTAAAAAAAAATTACAATCCCAATCAGACAGTCTCGAATAAAATCGCACAGACGAGGAGAAGTATAAGAAAAAAAACTATATAGTATTGATGTTTTAAGAAGATGCTGTTATCACGTGTTACGACCTTCATACACTCTTCTTGGTGGTGGTTGGACAAAAAGGTTTTCACCAGCACTTTTTTCTTCATTTCGTATAGTACTATCTTCACACCACATGCCTTTGGGAATATTTAGGGCCCTACCCACCAATCTAAGAAGACACTTTTGGAAAACGTGATTGAAGTGGAGATTATCGAAGAGTGGAAGAAATTCTCATTTCGTCCAAGTTGGTATTGTGAATTTCCCTACAGCGCGAACTGTAATGCTAAGGTCCACAAATTTCTCACAAAACATACGAAAAATTCTGACTCAAGAGTTAACTTTGACAAGTTGACACGGCTCACAACTGTAAGTTACGGTTGTGTGAAGTACTGAAGATGAGAGAAACATTTTTACGGGAAAATACACACTCAGACAAACATCACAGTACACATGGTTTCGATCTTCCTTTTGCATTTTTACTATAGGTTTGTCGGAGAGAGACCTGTATACATTTACATACGTTTACAATTGACTGATGCGCTTTATGGACTTCATACATAACACACACACATATTTCTGCAGGGGCTTGCATTTGCCTCAGCAGTCGCATCTCAAGTCCAGACTGTGGAATTTGAAATCAAATTTTTTCGATTCTGTATATATACTCTATAACCTTTTATTCAGTGTCTGTAATTGAGAATTGGAGGATCATCTCCTGTCACAACTAGCCGTAAAACTTGGTGTATGCACAGATTTCATGTGCAGCAAGGACGAATGAGGGAAAAACTTATCAGAGCTGATAATTCAAAGTAGGGTAATGCAGTAATTTTGTACAAGAAAACAAATACGCATATGTCCATAAAAGAGATATTTTTTTAGATAGGTGAGTGAGCCCTTTCGAATACGTTCTACATGTCACTTAAAAAACCACACCTTTTAATTTTTTTTTGTATGTGGATTATTTCTTAAATGCAGGATTAATTGAGGCAGAGGAAAGAAAGGAAGGTCTTTGACCGTCAAATGCACACAATTACTATACATATACACTTCTGCAAAAAATCATTCCGTTTTAGCCGTGGCTGTGTATGTGCAGAGTGTAGTTTGTAGTCAGTGTAAAGTAACGTATGCAATACGCATTTTTGCCTCCCTTTCTTCTTATATCACAGCTCGGTATGTATCGACAGCAGAAGAGTCGGAGAGCATCTTTGATCTCTGACAGCAGGGAAAAGGGAAGATGAGCTAGAGAGAAAGAAAGGAAAGAATGTCGTACACATCCACTTGCACGCATATCCCGCCACCATATGCCTTTCACATTATTACCGTAAATAGTGATGGACAGTCACTGCTGTAGTCAAATACTCCAGCTCATTGTGTTCAAATAAGCAGCCAGTTATCCTTATGCATGTGTGTGAATGCGTGTGTCACAGACCATTTATTTTGGTGGTTGTCATTCCCTCTTAGCCTTGTTTAATAGAACCTGCTTGCTTTTCGTTACTAGCAGCACAAGTAAAGTATGGAATGGTGCTGTTGTAGTTAGGTATATCGTAAAAGGATATTATTCTACTGGGTAGTGGTGAGCCATTCGGAAAATTAAAATGTGGCCTGATTCCCCCCCACTATGGTGGACTGTTTCCGCTGTCTATCCTGCATTACTTTCATGGCTTATAAGGATTCATATAATGCAAAAATTGCCTTCATCTCATGTTTGGCACACTGTTGTGTAATGTATAATAATTTGATGAAATGGGAGAATCATGCCTTCTTTTTGTCGTTACGAATATTCATATGCGTGAACAAGTAGACTCAAGCAATGGGGAAACAAGACGGCAGCAAATAATTGTGCTTAGACTACATGTTACAATTTATGTGCTACAAGACAAATGCGTTTTCTCTCGATAAAGACACTCATTCTCGAGCCTAGTTCCTTGCCTAGAGCACATTTTTTTCTTGAGCCTGTCTCACGAGATGTACATACATATGTATACCTGCGTTCCGAACATGCATGTGTTCTGTCGTAAACTTCCCCTGCAACTATAATAAAAACTGCCAATGGAACTTGTGGTTTACTGCGATTTCCAATAATAAAGCAAGCATAATTGTGTATGGCTAAAAAACAACATTTTACGTTGCGTCATTTAAATTTTGTCTTATTGAAACTGATGGGAAACAACATGTAACCAGTAATTATTATTAGTCATCCCTCATCTCGTATTTTGTTTACGGGTGTGTTTCCTTGAAAAGGGAAAAAAGTTTCGTGGCGTGAATGGGCATGAGAAATAGCAGATTTTCAAACACAAGAGGAAATGATGTTGAAGGCTTTCTCAGGACGTAATGTCCTAATTATCGCAATATGCTTGCAAATATCCATAAAAATAAATCTAAATTGGAAGAAAATACAGAGGGAAAGGCTCCAAATCATCTTCTTAGCCTTTCAATCTAAATGTATAAGTTGCATGGAAACTTGGGTATTATAAACACGTGGGCTCCCGCTCGTGATAGTAATGCACTTGCTGATTATAATAGTCACGAGCTTGTGGAATTAAGGAACACTTGACCCGTTAATATTATCTGTAGTCAATGTTTTTAAGCCGTCTAATTCACTAGCTTTAATATATAATTACTTGACTACCATGTACATATACATGGAAATAGTGGAAATATGTTATGTGCTTGTAGAATATATGCAAGTAAAAATAAACCAATTGAAGTGAAATTTCCAAGTCGAAGAGTTGTAGCTATTGTGTGTTGACAATACTTTTACAAGGCTAGAAGCATTTCAAAACAGGTGTGAATTGCATTTTTGTATCTCTATTGTAGTATTTTTATGAAAATACAAGATACAAGAATGCTAAAAAAAATTCTCGGCCAATGATTATAGTTTCAGTTGAATATTTGGAGTTCTTTTTTGCATTTAACCTTTATTGTACACCGGCAAAACATTTTTTTTAAACGAGTAGTAAATGTAGAGACAAATAAATTCTACCTGTAACTCAAAAATATTATTCAGCGTGTACCGGCAACACAAATCCACAACACTTTAAAAGGAGAATTCTAGTAAGTACTTGTAGGATTTGTGTCTTCGTCCTTAACTGCCTACGCTTATAAGAACACAGATCTGAGTTCCTCTTCCCCTCGTGCACGCAGTAAGCAAAAGTGTGCATAGTTTGCAGGGAAGGAAAGAATTGTGAGCGTAATCTCTCCATTATTGTAATCTACGCTCCAGGAGTTGGCAACTCTTGATGATTCACTTGCTCATCCCTTTCAAAAAAAATCCTGCTTGTGTGCATCTGTATCTAATGTGTATGCACATTTGTGGAGGTAAGCAAAACCTTACGACTCCAGGATATGTGTCGAGACGTGCGTTTGCCTACGCATTGTGTGTGTGAATGAGTATCTGTACTGGCTTTTACCAAGCTGGAAAACTAATAACTGTGTAAAAATTCACAACGGCAATATATCCTCCGCTCCTTTGTTTCATTTGTTTTGCTTTTTTTAGAGAAAAATATTTACAAGGGTGCATGACGCGAGCGCGTATGCGAAGATAGGAGCAGCCTTTTTCATCGTTCCTTTCCCAGTAATAATAATAATCATAATAATGATTTTATAATTCGATATACTCCACTCTACTGTGCCGACATCGTCATGTATCTCCGTATCCCCAGCTGTACTAGATATAAAAAGATAATGGAGATGGCTTAAGATGTACATGACTAACTTTTTCAGTACGTGTGCTTTAAAAAGCGGTCGTACATAGGTAGTCACCAGTTTTGTCCTCGCCACTGAGTGTACCTTACAAAGGGTATAAGCACACTGACTTGCCAACTGAATTGCCTGTATCGTAATATCTTTTTAAAAAGGGTTGGAAAAAAATCCGGAATAATCCATGATTACATTAACAGCAGCACCATAAACTTGGTTATGCTGACTCACGGTATCATAATAACATTAAGTTAAAATGTGTGGTAATGATGAGGAAAACTGTCATCTCGGTTATAGTTGGTGGAAGAGAGAGAGAGAGAGAGAGAGAGTAGGAGGAAAAAGACAAGGAGGGGACAGGCAGAGCAAAACGAGAGATAAACTTGTGAGAGAGAGAGAGAGAGAGAGAGAGAGAGAGATGAGGGGGAAAAGATGCGGAATTGCTAGAAGAGTTTATCATAGATAATTTTCTCGGTAGCTGAAAGAGAAAACCGTGTAGTTGCTGAGTACAATTTAGACCTTGTAACTGGTAATGGGTGCTGATGGCTTTCAAAATGACGGGTGTGGGAGTATTATATCACACGGTTTATATCATCATGAAAATATTTTCTACCTTCCTTTTAACAGTATTACTACCAATAAAAGTAATAACAGCGACAATAGTTTTCCTTTTGCAAATCCCTAGTACTTCTCGCAATAATACACGTTACAATGGGATTCCACAGCTTCCGAAACGTGCAGAGTTTTGTACAGTAATGAGTCGTGGAGAAACCAGGCGGAAGGAGAGGGAGGATAAATCTTCAATGCGCACGAGGGTATTTTATATTTTCGTGTCCCCTTCATGCATTTAATGGAAGTGTGTCTTTTGTGATGGTTTGTGAATGTGAAAGGAAAGCCAGTTTCTCGCATAAGTACACTTTAATATCACTATGAAAGAAGAAAGGCAGTTAGACAAGAAAAATTTATCGTAACTATTTATTAAAATTGTAATACTACAATTCATGGAAGATAATAAGACAAAGTATATGTTCAAGCTTCTAGTGTCTTGTGATAAAGAAAGTGAAGAATCTTGGTGGTCGTATGAACTTAATTGTACAGGATGAAGGGACAGGGTAGATAATTGTCGAAAATTTAGTACTGGGCAAGTTGTCTTTGTAGGATTTAACACGGATTACACGTGTTACTGCTTGCTGTTTGTCCCTTTCTCAGAGAAATAAGACAAGACATTTATAGTACATGTATGTATGTAATAAGTGGTAGGGACTACTGTTGTGTTGTGAGAGACTAGAAAGAGACAACACGGATAAAAACAAGTAAGTGCACTGTCAGAGTTTCAGATTCACGAAAATCTTCGTTTATGTATGTCTATATATGTATATAGGTACATATATACATTTATTGTCGACGTCCAATCTTATCTGCGTGTGTATGTGTACGCGAGTATGTAATTGGGTCTCTCCGCTAGATAAGCTAAGGTGCATAAGCTGTAAAATGGAATGACATAGTCAGCCATAATTATTGTGAGGATAAATTGCACTCTGTCACATCATTTTATTTGCAAAAGGTTGAGCTGTAATTTTCTCCTATGTCAAATTGTAAATACAAATTTGCTGATTATACAGAAATTGTATATACATTCACACCTAGAGCACGGCTCTGCAGAATCAGTTTTGAACCTGCGATTACAAATATTTATTTGCAATAGCAATTTTTCCGTTTCCGTGGCCGATTTTCCAAATTATTTAGTTCAAACCATCCTGGTAGTTGTCACATGTATTCGTAATTACTTACGTATTTGTGAAACTGTGAGCAGGTAATGGATGAAGTAAATGTATTGTAAATCTACTACAGTTTTGAACGCATTACGTGTACTCATCACACGGATGCTGTGCTTCAGTTTTTATGCTATTAGTATTCTGGTAAGCACATGTATTTGGGCTATACGTTTTTAACCCAACAAAAGATTTGGCGATTACAAAGGAAACGCTATGCTGGCTTTTTTAAACCTTTTGAACGTTTGCAACAACCAGGGTAGATGCTCTACTGACTTATTGCATAAGTGCGTACTTGCATGAGAGGGAGTGAGAGAGCTTGAAAGACCATTTTTGTTGTACTTTTTAAGACGACGCTTCTTACCATGTAAGTGAACTACTAGTAGCGAATACTGTGTTTCGGGTCACATGGAGGTCTTTGATTTCATGTGGTTGCAACCACGCATGTATGCTTACCTGTGTGTGTAAGTCACATCACGTTCGTGTGCAACCAAGTAGAAAGAAATTTATTTACCAGATATTTTCTGCAGCAAAAAAAATTGTTTTGTTGTACAATCCTCATTTAGAGAATACTTGCATGCTAGGACTAATATATTTTTACTTAAGTATATAACAACGGTTTATTTGAGATCATTGCATTAAGATAATTGCGTGAACTCATATTTTCTGTGCATATGAACCTACTAAAACCGACCCCTCGGTTTCTTTCCTGCACTCATCGACATGCCATGATCCCATGTTTTTACCCCGTTCGAAAAATTGACAATTTAAACAGTTGATAGACGGAACATCAGTATTAATATAAGGTTAAATTTTAAACATTTTTTCTCTCGTCAATAAATGTACAGCAGGTATAATTAATTATATGCTGCTATAAACAGAATAACCCCATACATTTAAGAGAACTTTGATGGAACCTTTATAATTTTTTTCACCAAATAATAATGGACATTTGTAAGCTAATGAATTACTAGGAACAAAAGTCGCAGCGGAAGTCTTTTGTTATGTTTTACCATCCTGCAATGAATAATATAGAAAAGGTTCTTTGATGCACTTTTATATTAAACAATTTTGTTGAATATTTGCATGGGAGGGTATGAGTACAATATCATTGTTGTATGTGTGGTTTACAATATGAAAAAAACGTGAGAGTTATGTATGTATGTACTGTACATAATGTAAATTATTATTATTAACAGGTTACTGTTTATTGTCACTGAAATATTAGTAATAATCATAATAATGATAATTTTTAAATAAAAGGGGAAAGTTTTGAAATTTTGGCGTGGTACGTGTGTATTGTGTTTGTATGCAACGGTGGAAACTATTTATTTGGTTATCCTGGATGTTCGGAGGGAAATGGCGCGACACATATATCTCCACAGCTAAACATATGCCTGTGTATTCGATATTGTGACAAATAACAATATTGTACAATATTGGTGTTAAAGGTGTACGTACACGTTCGCAATTGTGTTTATGTCAAGCGGGTGTTAGAACTATACAGGGTATATATAGGTGCACACAACTCTGCTGGTGTGGCAATAGTGATTCTAAATCTTGTCATTTATTCGAGCATTTTCTAGCACAGATGAATATAAATAATATAATTTCATGTGGTGTTTGCTGCTACTTCATGATTTCTGTATTTTTGATCGTGTTGAGAACAAGGAGCATGTATTTGCAGATGAAGAAAAAAAAGTAGTTTGGAAAAATAAAACCCTTCACCACGTGACACGGTCGGTCTCCCGTGGTTCTCTTGCTGAGAGGAATCTTTGCTACTCCGTGTTTTGAGTAATTGTTTTTGACTTGGTACTTGAACGCTGACACGAAGCACACTGTTGTATTCTCATCATAAGTACACGAAGTTAATGTACCGCCTGTTTCTATTTTTGTTTGCCAGCATTGATTACGCGTAAGTGAACCATTTCTATCACACCCACATGTCTACTACTCCGACTCAAATACAACGCACTGACATCATCATCATTTTTTTTCTATCAAAAAGTTTTTTAGATCTGTCCATCACGATTATTATTATACGTTTTGAATCAGGTCAGACATGGCGGGATTTTGTTTTCGGGTGCGGTTTGATAGTTTGATCAAAAAAGGTTAAATTAATGGTTCAAGATTATGTATGCTTGTATAATATACATATAAACATGCAAACATACATAAAGTTTTCGTTTTTCCATGAGTGCGCTTCTACCTCATTTCATTCAAGTCGTCAGTTCGCTTCATCGCTAACATGTGCCATGTGTCACTCCACCCCAGGAAGTATTCGGGTTGAAATTAAATAATTTAATGTGCCTTTGCGAGTTTTTTCACACGTTGGAGTTAGGCAGGGAACAATAATTGTTGTATAATGAAATTTGGTGGAAGCTGAAAAAGTTAAAAAACAAAGAGGAAAAAGCGATGATGATGGTTAGAGAGACTTTAGTTGTTCAAGAGTGTGTAGAAAAAAAAATTAGTTTCTGGAGATAAATAGGAGCAGTATAGCATATAAAAAATTGGAGTTCGTAGAACCGAGCGTGAACTGAAAGATCTAGGAAAATGCATTGTGTATATAGATAATACAGTGTACAGGTACAGCCTCAGACCTGGGTATCTACGTGAAAAAAGGAAAGAATAGCGGCAATCTTCTCGCAAAAAAACACTGGTCATATGTCCATACATATAGGTATGTATTCTAGTATCAGCAAAAAAACCATGTGTAGCTATACTTTTTTCTCTCTCTCGCAACTAGTTTCTGACGGATGGGAAGGAAAAAATTCAGAAAGAAACAAGTTACTGTCTGTGTGTGTGTATAAATTTATTACACGCAGAGAGTTGTAATTTTTTATTGTGAGCACTTATGGAGAGATATGAAGTTGCTCATTATCCACTAATATTTCTGTGTTGTGTGAACAAACTGTGAGGCCGCGTATATTTTCCCAATTCTTGCTCTACTGTTCGTATTTACTGTCGTACTATACGTTATACCTACCGGTGACTAGCCTCCACATTTTTTTTATTCCTCCCTTTTTCTGTTCTCGTTACTGATGAAAATATTTTAAAAAAATATTCTTACATAATTGCAGTTTACATATACCATTTGCCCTGACCAACCTAAGAGATTCTCCGTAGACTCTGAAAGGATCGAGACAACAAGATAAAATGGTGGTTATCATTTGTGGTTGCAACTATTGTACCGTACCATTGATATTACGGCATTTCATTCGTCCTATTGTCTTTTCTTTTCGTCTCTCTCTCTCTCTCTCTCTCTCTCGCTCCCTAACAGTTGACTAGCAGTTGGTCACCTTCGGATAATTTACGTGGTAATTATAATAATATTCCATAACCGAAAGGAGAGACCCAGCCAACTGATTGCCATCTTTTATAAGCATGTAATTACAGAGTTTAAGGTAAAGGGTGGATACTGTGTACATCATTATGACATACGACGATGCAGTTACTCATGGTATTCCTTCAAGTACGTGTACTTTGGGTATATGCAGTCTCTGTGTAAAATGTCAGTAGGGGACGATAGTCTGTGGTAGAAGTCCTCTCTTTGCGTGTGTGTGAAGAAACCATGAAGCCATAAAATTCTACGGTTATAGCTTGTTATAACCACATTTAAACCAAGGTCACTAAATCGGCAGTTCATGCTTACAATCTTGCCCTGGAATCATCAAAAAGGAGGGAGTTAGTTTTAGGCTGAGCTGTAGTTGAAGAAGAAACAGTCTTGGAGCACTACAGGAACCTCTGAGTATAATATCTAATAAAAATGACGCCATCCAATAATAATATTCGCCCTAGCTGGGAACTCGGAAACGGGCTTGTCTCAATGCTACTAGCCTTGTAGTTTACAATTTATGGTAGATGTGTGTCATTTCTGCAAGAAGTCCGAAGAAGTAATGCCGTTTAAAATGTACGGGTACTTACTCAATACTCGCATCTAATCAATACAGTGTTTTACCTTTGTGTTTATCGCCCATAATTTTCTTATCGACAACGTGGAAATTAAAATTCATGTGGAGGTTAGTCATACTTCCATCTGTAGGGTGTATTTCGTCTTTTTTGCATACGGGGGTGTATTTACATTTAAAAAAATAAAATTGGTTTCGTGTTTTGCGGCTTCTTACATTACCCTACTCTTACTTTGGAACTACCTTTAGATTTACTGATTTTGTGAACTTGGGAGTGTTCAATAGCTGCTACTGCTAGTAATCGTGCTTGAACTTTGTGCCTGGTGAAAAGCTTGAATGGTTTTTCTACAACTCATTCTTGAAGCATTTTCTCAATGCATATCACATTCAACTCACACTACAAATAAGCTAAAAATAGATTAGCATGCATACAGCAAGTTCAAGGAAATGAAAGGGAAACCAAATTTGAATTGGTGGTGGCCTGCGGTGTGTTCATGAAAGCTTGGCATGAATGAGGAATTTTCTAACCTTTTATTTAATTTTGTTTTTGAATGCAAGTCGGTAAGGACAATTGGCCGTGAAGTAGTGACAATTCTACTTGTCACTTGTAATAATAATAAAAACATTTGCACTTTCTTTTCAACCAGTCTCAGTCTGCAGGGTGGCATGGTTTTGTATTTCGGTGCAAATCCCCACATTACGATCGTGAATTCATTTTATTTCTTTTACGTCCCTCAAGGTTGTGTGAGAAATACAAAACGTCAAGCTACATAAGCAGTTTTATTTGCCAATAAAAACATTAATAAGAAAAAATATAAAAATAACAGACATTTTTCCTTTGAATTAACTTTTCATTTCAGGGCCACAAGTTTCGTGACGTTACTCTCAATCACCTTGCTTGGTAAAGACATGTTTGGAAACGTAGGTACCATAACGGAATAACCAAATGAGTTGGCGTCATTTCATTATTAATTGCCGGAGTAAAAGAAGCAACGAGAGTACAGGCACTGAAAAATAATCACGTCAGTATTTTGACAACAACCGTTAAAAACTTTTAACTTATAGCTGTCAATGAAAAATAAAATATAGATTAACCACAAAATTACAAACTCTAAGCACAATGTACTAGGAAGTAGTGCTTATGAGTTCGTACAAGGGGAAGAGGAAAGGGGCAAGAAAGCATATGCATACAATTATACAGTTGGATGGTGTTTTCTGCGCTGCTACCGAATTCAAAGTGGTTCTAGTAAATCCCATGCAGTCACGATTGTAACTTTTTTATATTTTTTTTAATGAAAAGCATCGTGTTGTAAAACGCATTGAAAACCAATAGGGAATATATGCATTGTTTTACTTCATCTTGCACTTCGTGTGTGTTCACTACTTTCTTGTATAGGTTTCTGTAGCAGTAGTTATTGTTAGTACACTGATGGTCTAGGCGGGAACAATGGTGTTACCCTGCATTCAAATAACAGCTACTTGTAGTTATATTTTACACGAGGATAAATAAATAACATCTGTTCATCTCGTCTGCTCCTATCTGTTGTACACAAAAGCCAAAAAAAAAACCGCCTGGTATGTCTGAGTTAAATTCTCTGCCGGCTTTATCATGTATTGTGTGGTGATGGAAATAGTGTAGAAAAAGTGCGTAAGCTGAGCCAAGCACTGAAAGCATGGGAAGCGGGAAGAGAGAAGTGTGTATGTATGTTAGTAAGTAAAATATGTGGCTGCAATTTACGATCTACTTCATATTCTCTCTTGCTCTGAGGTAATACTATTATACAATATAGTGCTGTTTTATGTAGAATTTTTTGTGTTCATGGAGCCGCTGTTTAGTTGTTTTTTTATATTATTGTTGTTAAAACCTGGCTAAAAAGCGGAAAGAGTAAGAAAACCTAGAACTTGCATACATAATTTTTTTTTACTGCTTTTCCAGAATACTATCTTACATGTTGAGAATTTTCTCAGGGGTTAGTGACAAATTTGTTAATTTTTTGCGAGTTTTACCGTTCGGTCGTGTCTGAAGACATGCAAATTGACTAGGAACAAGGGAGTAAACGACGTCGACAAAATCTAGAAAAAAAGGAAATCGTCCGTAGAAAATACCACCAGATGGTTAATCGGTAGAGAAATTAACCGAGCGAATGCCTTGAAGAGGAGGCTTAAACAAGCAGGAAAAATTAAGAGGATTAAAATAACAAGAAGTGTTGGACTAATTGTAAGATATAAAAAGTAATAGAGTTACTTTCACACTCATTTACTATTAAGTATCGTTCTTATCCGGGCTTTTCTTCAAAATTGTAGTGAGATGGTGTGGAGTTTGTATTTGCATCAATTTGTTAGCGATTGCGTGTAAAATGAGTTTAGAAGAAGAGATTGTAGAAAAATGGAGTAAGAATTACGACAGATGGAATAATTTGCTCTTTCCCCGTACGTTTCAACTGGGGTAGAAATTGGAGGAGTTTGCCTACAAATGGGGATAAATTGACTACTTGAAATGCAATAGGATGGATTTGGGTTTACAGGACCAGTGATACTACAACACCGAAAAAAAAACACCTTCATGCCCACAGAATTTCTTTATTCTCTAGTTACGACTACATTCGAAACTACCCTTTTACTATGCAACTTGCCTCTGAGACAGCAAAGACCTCAAGAGAATTAGAATGTATTTGGCTACTTTACATCTCTACTGTTGTTTCTTCATCGCCGCTGAATTTTTGGCACTATTTTTACGCTTAATGCTTTGCGTACGACCAGTTAAAAAAAAGGACGGCGGAAAAGAAAGGTTTGTAAGCGCGTAAATTTTAATTTTATACTATCACTTCAACTTTTACTATGTTGGTTGGTAACTTACCAGCCACTAAGCTCAGTTTTTGGTTGTCAGACTGTCGCATGACTATACAGACATTTTCCTACGCTGGATTTATGTATATGTATGTATACTTCTTGGTTTAAAAGAGGAAGTAAGGATGTTAGCATCTTTTTTTGTATAAAAGCGTATGTGAAATTGCAGAAAAGTCATACCTGCAAGAGTCGTGCTGCAAGAGGGCTCATGATAAAAAAAACAATATTTTTTGTTGTAGTAGAAGCT
This sequence comes from Disparrhopalites patrizii, assembly GCA_034698585.1. NCBI lineage: Eukaryota > Metazoa > Arthropoda > Collembola > Symphypleona > Sminthuridae > Disparrhopalites > Disparrhopalites patrizii. The sequence continues at coordinate 18,789 of JAQGBT010000037.1, forward strand.
GTGTGCCATACCACTGCTGCTGGTGTAATTTGTTTTCCTCTTCTACTTTGGATAGTGTGTGTAGTATGTGAGCAAATACAGATACACTAGTAAGGAAGTGTAAATTTTGCAGGGCAATGTTTTTCCAATACGCGCACCCCACACGCATGTTTCCGGCTATGTGTACTTGCACTGTCATGTATGCATCTGTTCGAATATTGAATGCTGAACTCGTGCGGATGTATTTTTTCTGCTTCTGGTGGGGTAAAATAGTCAGTCATCCTTGCACGAATTTTCGTTTTAGGATGAATATTTCATGCTCAAGGATAGAGTTTCTTGCTTAAGAATCTTGAATGTTGTAGTATCTAATATTTTTTGTCCAATTATTGTTCTACTCCTCCTGTCTCTCTCTCTCTATCTGTTTCCCTTGGACTGAATTTGAACGCAAATACTCAGGTGGTGGCTGAGCTATGAGGGGCCTGATTTTTTTCTGGTAACATAGTGTCGTCGCGTTAATTCAGTAGCCACTAGGAAACAAAGAAAATTACGTTCGGAGAGGAATAATAATAGGAATTATTTTTGTTTAGCAGCTTTATTTTACATATGAAATATGCATCTCCTAAATTGTTTACATTAGTGCGCGATTCTTGCATTAGGAGAATTCTTTGTCGTGTTGTAGTTAGGACTTATTAGTACAGCAGGATAAGAAAGCAAGTTAAGAAAACATGAAAATTTTGGAAGTAAATTTAGGTTGAGCACAGATGCACGCACGAGGAAAGAGAGAAAGCATGAAAGGAAGAGTATATTGGGGATGCATCAGATAGAAATGTGAGACGGAGAAAAACCTACGAATTTACAGAGCTACATCCTCAGAAGTCCGGAGGAAGTGAATAAGGGAGAGGAGCAGTTTCAGGAAGGAAGTAGCGAACTAAAGAATAGATGAAAGTAAAAGAGAGACCAGAGAGCTAAAAATTCGTGTGGATAGCAATTTTCATTGTAGTCTGGTCTCTCTACATCTTCTGTATTGGTTCTTTTTCATTGGATCTAAAGACAGATTTATGTTTTCTCCAAAAGTTTGTTCTCCTTGCAACTACTGATGTCTAATGGTAAAGTTTTACTACTTACGTGATAGCTGGTACCTGGCATACTACTTATGTTCTTTTCTCCCCTATCACGAGGACTACGATGCACTTTCCTTATCGTGGAAATTGCTCCTGTAAGCATGATTGTTTCATGTTGTGGTTGCGGTGACGGTGAAAGCTTGAGAGCTGAAGAGTGCACAGCTGTGGACACGGACGTTGTTCAAGAGCGATGTATCAAGGGAGCAAGTACGGAACCGTAACACTTTTCCTAGAGGGTCATTCATTACATTATGAACGACATTACCCAATTTAATTCACGAGTGCGTATTCCCTCAGTGTGAGTGTAGGAACGTCTCTTCCATCTGTATTTCTTCTCATCAAGGACCTGCAACTTTGTTGCACAATATGTTTTTGTACATTTTGCTTGCACTTGTGTAGTTTAAACATGTAATGCGAAATAGTATCGTGAACTGAGAATTTAGTTTGAATTATCAAATTTAACTGAAAAAATTCTGACAGAGAATCAAATTGTATAGAAATGAGATAAAAATACAAAGCGGGATTGGGCTTAAAATTCATGAGTCCGGCTGCTGCAAGTGTTTTTGGATGATTCACTGAACGTCTACTAAATATCGAGGATACTCATTATTTGTGACACTTCATGTAGTAAAATAGGGAAGCTGGCCTAGGAAGACATATTTTTGTCCGTTTTGAGGATTTAGCAACCCGAAGAATAAGTTGGTTAGGGTGGACGACAGGAATGCGTGTTACTTGTGCTCCCGCCTCCTCAAAAAACAAAGAAAAGGACCACGCGAGTGACCAGCATGCACACGTCAGATTCGATCTCATTATGACATGTATAGGAAGCAAAGGACATTCTATTGAGCGTTGGTTTCGGTGCACGAGTTCGTCCGGTGGGGGAAAGTGCATGTGCATGTAGCGGGGAAGGAGAGAAACAAATCTGTTTTCTTTCTTTCTCTCTTTGCTTTTGCCTTTCCCCTTTATTGAGTAAAGAACACTAATGTAAGGATATGGTACTTCTTGGGGGCCTTTCTTCGTGACAGACCAACTGGTAATACTAATGCGGGTTCTACCAGTGCACATACATACATAAGAGATGCATTGGAAAGGGGAAAAAACCGGTGCAAGACTCTCTATGCAAGGAGTAGTACAAGTGGTGAGGTTGTGGTAATGGTACAGTAGAGTGTCGAGAGCAGCAGAGAAGGAATAATGCAATAATAATACATACCATATTTGATGTTATGTATGGGTTTGACTGAAGGGAGAGAAAAAGAAGACTTTTCTTCATGATTGCCCCACAAATCCCTTCAATAAATGACAAATCGAATGGGGGGAATGAATGAATGCGTGTACACTCACTTTGTCGAAGATCCGATACCCGGGATGGGATTTAGATTCTATGAATCCTCCTCCCCTTCTTTTTCTCGCTCATGTTCAGTTTGTATGTATGTGCCCTGTGTGTGGGTCCAAAAAAATACAAATGGTGTGAGGGAGAGAGAAAGGGAGCGGGAGAATGAGTGAGTGAGAAGGAGAGGATGATAATGCAGAGAAACAAACTAAGAATAGAGGGAAGGGAGAAAAAAAAGAGAGATGAAAGGAGGGAGGGAGCAAGAGAGCATTATTGAACACAAGTAGGGAAATGAAAATGAATAAATCCCCTCCTTTAGTCATCTTGAACAGAGTGAAACGTGGAGGAAATAAATTGTGAATTTTCTATTCTGTGAGTTAACGTTGACGAGGATTTTTTCCCCCTCCACCCTTGGAGCTTCCCCATATAGTATTACCTCATGTTTCATATTAGAAACTATTATGACTGCAGCTACGCACACAATGACGCCTTTTTTCTTCTACTTTTTCCCTATGTCACGAACATCACTGTCTGTCAAGACCTCTACAGATGAAAGTTGAAATTTTTCAAAAAGAGAAATACAGACATCTCGTTTTCTATTTGCAAACTGCTTTCTTTATTCTATATTTGCCTGTGAGGACTGATAGGGATAGATATGTCGCACAGAGACCTGGCAGCATTAGTGGAACGGTGGAACTTCCAATTTTTTATTCATCATTCTTCGCATCGAAAGCTTATGCAAATGTTGCATGGCATAATGAAACGTACTTTTACTCTTTTTCATCCTTTGAAAAGATGGTGGTCTTTATTAGACAGCCAAACACACACAGTCACATATAAAAAAAGAATCAAAAGAACTTTGATGATGTCTGAAGCTGTGATTTCGAAGATCAAATATTTCTTCCTCTTTCTCCCTTAGTGCCTCTCAATTATTTGCTCCTTCCCCTAAATTTTCCCTTTTGTCAGAAATGCCGCGCGTTGCTTAGGCCTGTTTGTATGAGTTCCTTCTTTCACCACCCCGGCTGACTGCTTCTCATTCTTTCATTATTTATGGAAATAATATCATTGTTACCCGCTGTATCTTTACATTCACCGAACTGCGACGAGAAGATTAATTCTCCAGAAATTTGTTTTCTCTATGGCTAAGAATTCTGGATTTAGCGTGTACTTCGTGTTCGCTATAGTCTGTAATTTAAATTAGATTGCATGACTGGATGGATAGTTAAAATAGTATAATATTCTGATTTTTTTAAATATTGAAAAGGATAAGGTGAGTTGTTACCAATTAGAAAACAACTGGTTGAGAATTCATCCGCAGCAACAATTTGGTACTTCTGTTGATGACTTTTTGTATCCATAAAATAGGTTTGAGGAATAGAATAAAAAATTTTGGATCGGTACTGTGTGTACAGATATTAATGCATTTTTCATTTGCGTATCTCTGTTCCGCTTAAATACAAAGAATTTGTAACCACTACGTTTACTTTCGTTTTATTGATTTAATATCATTACTATATACACACTACGAATTCAAATATTGCACAGGAATTATGTGGCAAAGTTTTTGTTTACTGGTCAGTTTCACCTAGACAAATACACATGGACGAAGAGAACCTCGGTAGGACAGGGCTTTTCACGGTGTGGGATTTTTTGATATGCTAAATGTGTTTTGTTTGGCAAGCTGAATTTGAAGGAAAATGTGACAGAGAAAGAAGTTGGAAGAAGAATGGAAAGAGGTTGGAGTTTATTTAGCATAAATGGATGAATATTCTTTCAGCGTGTGTGCGTCCTAATGATGTAATATAGCAATTTAAATATCAGAGAAAAAGCTGAGCGTCTTTTAGATTATAGCACAATAGTAGGAGGCACACAAAGGAACTGACAGCGCTAGGCTGGTGGTGGCAGATCTTGTGGGGGGGGGGGGTTATGTTGCGGATGGTGGTGTGGCAGTGGTGGTGATTATATATGTATGAGGTAATGTTTTTTGTCGTGACTCCTTGTGTTTGTATATACGTATGTGCATCTACTAAAGTCATTTAAAGTGGGTGGTGAAGAAAATCCTTGTAAGTATAAATACGGGCGACAGCCGAGGGAATATAAATTCTCTTTTGTGAGCACTTTGATTAAAACAGGGCATATGTGTGTGTGTGTTGTGCGTATGAGCACACAGCAATTATAGGAACAACGATTATAAGGGCTATGTAAATTCAGGGGGTGTATGCACATGCACTTGAGACTTTCTCTTCAATATTTTTCACGATGCAACTTAATACGCCGCGGTAGTGCCGGGTAGGAGGAGGAGAAGTTTGTATTTCGGGTAGTAGTAAAGGCACGCGTGGTGTTATTTGGGCTTCTGCTCCTATATTCAGTCAAGATAGCGAATACCACCATGTGTATCTATACGGAGACTGGTGGAAGGCGAAACATAGTTTTTTATGTGTACATACATGGAAGTGTGAAGCTGCGTGTGAACTGTGTGTGTATACATGTGCGTATTATGTATTAGTTTTTGAAAGATGAAGCAGACCATTGTTTGGGGAAGAGGAATAAATGAAAGTAGGGAAGCATTTGAGGAAGACGGGTAGAGCTCAAAAGGAAAAACGATGGCAAAAGATTTTGAGCTTTAAAGATGGTGAAAGAATTGTTTCCCCTTCGTCTCTCTTTCTGTGCTCTCTTTTGATTTAGGCTGTGACGTGGAGTGAAGGTTTTAGGAGGCAATACATGTGTTTGAATGCATTTACCCTACAAAGTGTAGGGGAGTAGTGCACATATTATACGTTGTAGTAAGCATTCGTATGCCGGGCTTCGGGGAGGGTGCTTGCTGTGTGCAGTGCATACAGTGTGTGTGAGAGAGAGAGAAAGACGGTTAAATGCAGGAGAAGTGGTAGTAGCATTCTTATGGGACCCTAGGGTTAGGGTATGAAATGGTACTGTGTATATTACGCTCCTCCACGTGCACCAGCCGCCTTGCCTTTTTCTGCTTCGGACTGTGTGCACAGTTTACTTACACCATGTGCGGAGAAGGGTGTGAGAAATGTTCGGGAAGACAGAGGAGTGAGCGAGAATGTGTGAGAAGGAGTGAGAGAGATTGCAAAAACGAAATGATGTTGTATTATTTTTCATGAATATGAAATGGCTTTGTCGGCTTGAAAAGAATGTGAGTAAGAGAGAAAGTGAGAATAGCAGTATAGGTGATTCACAGAAGATGAGCAGGGAGAGAGGGAGGAAGAACGAGAAAGCACATTATGGAAATTAGGAATCGGCTGAAAGTTTTTTAACCGTAATTATCAATGCGATTAATTAGAGATTTTTTTTCATGAGGGGAACAATCATCATTACCAGGACTTGTACGCACTTATTATGGATCGCGAGCGTGTTAATATTATTAGAGTTATTATCATGCCAAGTATCCCCCCTTTTGCCGTAGTTTACATTTCAATTTAATCAGGGCATGTTTCCGTCGTCTGTATGTGAGAATGTGTGGGAACGTTAAGGTTTTTCTGGTGTCTGGACTCGAGACAACAGTCTCAGTTTTACACAGGGGTAGCCGTGTCTTTATTTTTATACCCAAGGAATGTGTCATGAAGGCTCAAACTGGAGATTGTTGTTATTTGGAATAGTAAAGGGTCTTCCTTCTTTCGTCTGGAGACAACAGATGTTGCAGGGGCACACGGGGGCATGATCACGATGAATTTTGTTATGTAATAGGTATGCATATATACATATTGTTCTGTTAACAGATTTCAAATAAACGTGCAGTATTCTATCTTGGAATACACTTTGCACATATATTGGTTTGCAAATGCTTTTTTGTTTGTTTGAAATCCAATCAGAAGAAATACCTTGTACGATATAGCAAAATTAAGTTTTATATACGAGCACGAGGCAAAGAAGGAGGAGAGCGTCCATTTAACTATTATTTTTAAATGTGTAGTCATGAAGGGATTCATAACCAATATATTATTTTTATTCGTTTCTTTCATCATTCGGTGGATTTTCTTCTCATTTTTCCTTGGGGCTTCTCCTTTCTTTCATTGCTTCTCCCCTATTTTCTATCTATTTTTTTAAACCCCGCTTTAGTCGAATCCTTTCCCCTGAATTTCTCGCTCTTTTTTTATGTGGTAGATCTATGGGCGTTCTTTTTTTCCAAGTCTCATTCCCAACTTCAAAGCCACAAAGGAAAGGGGTGATTCGTCAGTCATAAGTATGATTTCTTTCTCTCACTATCTCCCGCTCTTTTTATGCATCTTTCTCCAGCTTTAAACGAGAATTGCTGGCCTGGGAAGGGAAGAAATATTAATGTAAGTATGTACATGGACATGTACATGGAATTTTCTTCATGCACGCATAGTAGGACGTAATAAAAATTGAGCAGTATGTTATGTATAGGTCGGACGTCTGACTGAGTGGAAATAGGTATTATTTACGAGTGCAAGTACTAGTAGGACTTCCACAACTACTAACGTATCTTTCGGCCGTATGAACTCTGGATGGAAAAAGATATGCTGTAATGGCAAAAGTATATACGTTTGCCATTTTCATCTCATATCTTTCATGGAGAGGGACATTCTTGGGGAGCCCGAATGTAATATGCGTATATATGTATGTATGAGATAAATCCTTGGAGTTTGGAGGGATCAGTTGTGGCAGTACATAGGAACAGTTAGTAGGAAAGAAGAGTTGTGGGTCTGCTTGAGCTATCATGGATAATATGTATTATTATTGCCTGAATGTTGTTGGAGTCGATGTTTTTAAGTTATGAGGAATGAGAGAAGAAAGATGGAAAGTTAGGCGAGGAAGAGCAAAATGAAAATCCATATATGAAACTTGATCCACTGCTTCTATTCATTAATAGTATGCACGTATAAAACGACCTGGAGTTGTAACTAATCTATATGTATGTATGTACGTCTTTTGATTTCTCTCCTTTCTTGGGTTCTCCCGGGAATGTTAAGGCTCTGTCGGGAAAGAAAGAGAATGGGTGAGTCGTGCATATTATTAGCAGCAGTCAAGAGTATGTAAGCATGTAATTTGTTGTGGGTGGAAAGTATTTGAGAGGAGTCAGGGATGGGTGCTGGGGAGAGGAGAAAGAGAAAGAGTGTGCTTTCCCCTCGTCGAAGTTCTTCGTCCATGTCTCTAATTATTCGGCGAGTAATTAAAACGAGAATGACTCTAAATGGAATTACTTTAAAAGAAAGGACATGGGCGGTAAGTTATTCCGTTTATGCATTTTATGTGTTGGGACAAACGCAAGAGGCAGGAAGAGAGGGGAGAATTGAAGAAGACGAGGGGAGACGAAGGGTTTTTTGGGGGAACTTGGTACCAATACTTACTTAGGAGATGCATATATATAATAATACCACGTTTTGGATTACCCATGTATGTGCTTATGGACTTTCCCAGAGAGATTAGATTCTTGAAAATAGTTACATAAGCGTGCTCTGGTACGATTTCGTGTGTATGTATGTTATATCCAGACTGACGTTGTTGCCTTTAAAGGCTCATGGGATGATTCACGAAGGAACTAACTTATAAAATAGGCATTTGTGCGGGGATAGCGATGGAAGAAGTTGAGGAGGGACAGAGTAGGCACTTGATGTCCATATATATATGCATGTGAGTGTCTCTGTTTGCATACTTTCACTCGGTGTAGGGTATAGAATAGAATCCTATGGTCATGCACGTACATGTGCATCTAGTATCTGGCTCTTGTTAAAAGTAGTGCTGATGATGACAACGGAAGTCGAAGATCGTATGCGGGAACAATGAGTGACTGTTTTCTATTGCAAAGTTCCTCTCATTCTCTCTCTCTCTTACCCTTTCCTATTGTATTCTTCGCCGTACTTTGTTCATGCTTCATTCTTCCGTAATAATATCTAATATCTGTATACACGTAGTCAAGTGAAAGACATGAAGTGAGAGGGAGAAAGAAGATGGTTTTAGCGGGTAAACGGTATTGTGTTTGTTGTACTGCTTGGGTACGTGAACTGTGGTCTCGCTACAAAGGTGAGCCCTTTCAGAGTAGTCAATTAGTAGTGGTAGATCACTTTTCATTTGCAGTTTATTAGAATGAAGTTACCTATAAGTGGTAAATATTTACAAAGGCGTTTTCGTCCTATTCTCAATCCTCAGTTTCTTGTTTGCGCCTTTTTGGACTAATTATGAAGGTTTTTTCTATAGAATATTCCCTCGCATTCTCTATTTCACATCCGTATTTCTTTGCCATACCAAAGGAAGTTACTATCACTATGGGAGTATCATTTAGTGAATAAAGCCACATTACGTAATTTTAACACCGTGTGCATTTTTCTTAGTTTTCAGTTTTTGAAGTAAGAATTGAATTTTCCTATGTTTTGTACGATTATCCATTGATAGCATATCGACTACAAAGGCATATTCTACTACAAAATAAAAGGCTCTCTGGACGGAAGATTGATTTAAATTACTGCAATGAAGGCGTTAGCATGGAGTCTGTATTTGTCCTGACTGAGCATGTACGTAGTTGACAATTGGAGTGGGGCTGTGTAGTGGTGTCTCGATTTTGGAGAAATGAAAGCTGGTGAAAGCAGAAAGTAAAAGGAGGATGGTAGAGAGGGGTGTGTGAGCTGGTGAAAGGGCTGGTTTATGTAGAATTACCATGATTCGGAGTTAGGACAGTGTTTTTCTTCTTCATTGGAACATAGATTGAGTGCGGAAAAAGAGGATCTTCTCTTTTTTCTTCGATGATCTCTTTATATGTAGGTGCGTAAGGATGTGGATACATACATATGTATATGTCGTACTTGTGGGAAAGAATTTAGATGAGAAGGGGGCGGCTGGAGTTTTTAAAGCTCGGAGAGAGAAGAATCTGTAAAGATTGGAGCAAGAAGGAAAGGAGTTGAGATTAAAATGGAGTGAAATGTATCTTTGTTGCACAGTAAAACGAAAGATTTTAATAGCAGTCAACAGTGACTTAAAAACACGGAGAAAGACGTGGAAAGAGAAGAGACGGGAAGCAGTTTGCTATATTGTGCTTGACACGCGTCTCCTATACAGGAAATATACTTTGTATATGGTCATATGTATACAAATGGGAATTTCTCGGCGTTGTATTAGACTTTTTATCTTGTGACTCGATCACAATGCATCAAGTTGTAACGAGAGTTTGGAGTCCTATTAGGAATTCATTAGCATCCAGTTCACTTGAAATTCAATTCGTAGTCTGAGAGTTTTTCCGCCCGTGTACATATGCATGCATGTTAGTATGGGTTGAACTGTAGATGTATGTGTGCGGTACGGAAACATGCACCGGGCTGAGGACTCTGCTTACAAAGATGTTCGTATTCTGGCTGAAAATAAATCTTTATCAATCTCTCCCTTTTTCTCCATCTTGCTTTCCTCAGTTCTCCAGCCCTTTCTCCCAAATAAACCTCTTGCCTTTTCATTTGTTTACTTGTTTTAAAGGGCATTGTTTTTTCCCCTTTCTCCAACTTGCTTGACTTAATTCAAGTTTCTTGACTCTATTGTGTTTGCGTGGTATGCTTCATACATCTTTTGGCTTCCCACTTTTTCCTTTCTGCCAGTTTCAGGGTTCATTTTGTTGTTGTAACTACTTTTAATGGATTGTGATTCTGCTCAGTTTAAGTTGTACGTATATGAATGCATCTTTCTCAGAATATTTAAATATGTATTCTGTCTTTTGGAAAAGATGTGACAAGTCATATAACAGAGGACACGTTCATGGATTTGACGGATTGTTGAAAGGGTTATCAAACGCATAATCTTGTGCGTGTAAATCGGACCGTCAAGGGAAGCTGTAAGGAGAGACAAAAAATAGTAATAATAGTAATCTGTGCGGGAAAGTAGACTTGTTAGTATTGGTTGGGGATACTTTTCACTCTTTCTTTCCTTTGTAAGTGCGTTCTCGAAGACGTCATTCATTAGTTTCCTCCGGATACCATCTGTGTCTCTGTGGGTTTATGTTTTATCTTTTCCTGTTGCCCAATGAACAAAGTACTTTGGGTGTGGAGTCAGCAAGATTTGGGAGTGATAATAAAAGAGTTTTAGGGAGAAAATCATCATTTCTCTCGGTGGGTCTGCCTCTTGTCTTATCTTAATGAGTCGGTTTATTTTCCCTGTCGAGACTCCATTCCGATAACTGAATTGGGAAAAAAGTGGTGAGGATGGGAAAAGAAAGCAAGAAGAAAGAGTTTTTATGTCATATCGAGGTTTTCACGGTTGCCTTTATCCCCCCATCGTAGATACTTATCCTTTTTTTCCATACGGTAGCCATTATAGTTCGTAGAGAAGAGTAATAAATCTTTCTTTGGGCTACCTAAATCCAGGTACAAGTATAATGTAGCCATTTTGTTCGGAAATGTATCCGAAATATCAACTTTTATTTTTTACTTTATGCTTTCTTATTTTATTTTGAACAGATAAAAAACTGATAATAGTAATGAATGAGTGAATACACAAAATCAATGAAATAATATTTTAATTCAAGGTGGAATTTTCGTAATTCGACAAAATGTAATCAAGAAAGGGGACGATTTTTGTAGTAAATTTGATTAATAGTTGGTTAAAATGCTTCATCTCACCTCACTGTGAAAGTTATTGCAAAACTCGGGCTGGGGTATATTGATAGTAAAATTAAGCACTAGTAGTGAAGTAGCAAGCGAATTTTTCGTAAATCACAATAAAATACCTCACGAAATGTCTCCTGAATCACTGTTTGTTTTCACTTGATGCACGTAAGATGGTAAGATTTAGGCATGTATAGATGAAAGAATACATAACGGAAGTCGGACAGATGGGGAGAAAAGGAGAGGAAGGAAAAAGTTGATAACAATAGTAAGAAAGAAGGGGAAATGACTGACACTCCTAGACATTCTGAAAATTTTATGCCACATTGAATAGCTTTATGCGTCTGTAGCGACAAAATTATATATTTATGTGCAACAAATGTGAACATATACACGTACGGTGCTTGTAGTCTTGGCTCATACCAGAAAGGATGTGGTTTCTCCTCCAATAGAAAAGGGAAGAAGGTAATAATTGTAAAACAAGGATGAAATAATTCTATATTCGAAATATTTATCAATGTTAAAGAAGTATAAGGTGAAGCTTTCTCTATTCAGAAGCGTATTTAACCTGCTTTAGATATAAAATGTGATACATGATGATAATTCACAGGTAGCAATAAAATAGCACCGAATGTGCAAAGACGTATTGCCTCCCGCAAGCTTGATATTGTCGGTTTTCTTTCACATTTTCTTCCCCTCTTCTTTTCCCGCATTTTTCCTTCATATACTTATATTTGAAGAATTTGCTACAAGTTCTGCTCAACTTTCTCCCAATGGTTCCCCAACATTTGATGTACATACATACGCATGTAGCTCCGTAGTTACAAAAGGGCATCCTGTTGTATAATTGATCCTGCCTTTTTATGAGTAGCTGTGTACACGAGTGTGAGGGACTGCTTAGATTCCGGTAGCCTTTGCAAGTGGTACATGCCAGTATGTATATCATGGATACACAGTACGAGTGGCAACTTCTACTGACTCGAGTCCAGGGAGGAAGAAGGAATCAGGGAAAGGTATTAGATTGGAAATGATTTATAGGATGATTGAATATGGAATGGCATATTTACGAGGAGATAAAGGAAGCAAAGAGGATGTCGGAGCAGACGTAGTAAAAGGGCATGGAGCTAGGAATTTATTGTCCATTCGACACGTGCTTCTCTCGTCTGTGAGAGTGTATTGGTCGCTCTAGCCCTTAAACTTTTCAACTTGTGCTTTTGGTAAGTATTCTGTCAGGATACACACACATATACAGACGCACATACAAACATACTTGTGTAAGTACCACAGAGTATTTACTCCTCACTTTTTGCATTCTTCTATGCCGCCCTTGTTGAGAATGAGTTTTAGGGTGGTGAAATATACCATGTACATATGTAAGCATTTTTGTGAGTGTGTGGTCAGATGAGTTCTTTATGCGAAGAAGCACAAGTTTGTGTCGTATGTTAGGAGGTAATGTGTAGCGCGATAAAGCAATGCCGGGTGGGCAGTAAAAACAACATCATAGTACATACTATGTATGTGACGAAATGGAGAAAGTTGGAGAAATTCGGGGATTGCTAAAAGGACTGTAAAAGTGGTCGTACAAGCTATTGTCCAACAGCATGTTGGGGTAGACAAGAATGGGAATAAGAACTGAAGACAGAGGAGAGGGAGACAGACAGAGAGAGAGAAAGGGGGAAGCCGAGGGAGAGTCAAGAAATGTTATATAATGCAATGGGGAGGAAAAAATGTTTGTCATAAAATCCGCTAAAGAAACTCTCCCTATTAGGGTAATAACGATAAATTTTGTTTTGTTACAATATCGGAAGAAGAAGAAAGGGGGGCAGGACTCCTAGACAAGAAAGGGAGTAGGAGAGGAGGGTGGTGGAGATAGAAAAGAGCAAGGAATAAAAACAATGTAAAAGTTGTTCAAAGCAGGGGTGACTTTTTTCACATAGAAGGAGATGGTCATGGAGAGTAAAGGAGAATTCCTGGGTATTTTTTCTCTGTCTCTCCCCCTTTACTTTCTTTCTCCTTTCACTTTTTGATGTCTTCATACATTTCTGTAACAAGCTTTAACAACAGTGGAGTAATAATATTGTGGTGCTGGTGGGTATGAAAAAACTTTTTTAGATGGGAAATAGCATACTTACTCCCTTTACGATGAACATTTTCTTCCCGCATCTTTTTGCATGGTTGCTATTCTATTGGGATGGCTCAAACCATTTTTGGTTGGAAAAGTACAAGGTTCTACAAAAAATTATAGGATGAAGAGCATCGTAATTGTTGTATGCGTTTAACTAATTAATTTTTCACGCAGTCATTTCTATACAGAAAAGATAAATTCCATAATTGCCCGAATACTTTGCTTTACTATTGACGTTGCTTCCTGGCTTCCCATTGAACTTGAAAAAATAAATTATTGTTTGAAATTACTTTGTTATTCAAAGTAATATAGAATATTTGACTTCAATTGTGGAAGTGTTATTGTAATGTAAGACTTACGAGGATGTAGTTCCTACTCGATTAATTTACACTAAAGTTTAAAAAAATTCGTACAAACATTGTGGAATATTTGGCGTCGTTACCTATACGTTGTTTATTACAAATCTTTGGACTAAAGGAGGAATAAGCGCAAAAACGTTTACAATGTTTGTATTATGCCGTGGTGAATTTAGTAATGGCTAAAATAGCATGAAAACCACTTTTTTAGTGTTTAATTTCGGCTATCCAACACCAGATAGCTCGTTATAAATAAGAATCAGATTCATACAGGAAAAAATGCGGTGTTTGTGATTCTGTGAAATGGAAAATGTTTAATCATTTATGGCGGCTATATACACATCGGTAGAACTTGGATACTACGGGGAATTTTCGGTCCCATTATATTCTTTGGCTGCATTAAAGGGAGTTGTAAAAAGACATTAGAATTTCTCTGCTTTAGATGCGAATACTTGGAGCAATGGAATCTTTCATCATTGCTTCCTCTCTCAACTCTTTTTCCGTCGTTTTTATCTCTGCTGGTACTTCTCAGTGTCGCTCTGGCTTTACCACGATCAAGCTGGTTGGAAGGAGCTGGAATGCAAGGGAGTGAAATGGGTGCATAAGGGACTGAATAAAAGGCACTCGTGAATATTGTCAATAGCAGGAGAAAGACAGGAAGCACGGAAAGAGCACTGAGGGTACCCCTACATTCATTTCACATTCAAGTATCCTTCTGAACATGTACAACTGCAACATTTTTCCCCCCGCTACCACCGTTTCTATTGAGCTCAAGAATCTTTACTGGTTCTGGTATGAAGTACATTCGGATTTTCTCATCTTTCCTACGTTTATCTATTGTGTACTTATCGCGTGCACTGGCTCTGTACAAAGAATGGGAGAGTGCGAGAGGTAGTAGTATGTAGGAAGGCTGAAATGTTAGTAAATAAGGGAAATGACTTGTGAGTGTGCATTTTTTTCTCCTTGGAAAAGTATTAGGTCCCTGTGATGGAGGGAAAGAGACATGATATTGAAATTAAAGAAATTTATGAGTATCGTCGTTTTTTTCATAATCGGCTAAACTTTGCCGAGCACACATAAGAACATTTGATTCATTCATGAGATGGGCTCTCGCTCCTTTCTCTTTTTCTCCCATTTTTTCTCTCTCTCTCCCTTCCTCACTCGAGCTCGTGTGCATCTGTTTAAAATTATGAAGGGGGAAATGGGAAGATTTTGAATATTTTATGCTATGCAAACTACACTTAGTAGTAATCGTTACTCGGTCGACTGCTACTGCATCTACCACCCTGGCTACTACATCTTCCTTTCGCGGGCGTCGCTATGGAGAAACATTGTACGAGGGCTCCATCCGCTTTATTTCTACCTCCTCCTGAGAAGGGTGCAATGTTGGAGCATACGCCATTATGTATTAAGACACTTGATGCTGAGAAAGAATGGTAAAGATACATATTCTAGAACTATGTATATTTTGGAATATGTCATTGTATTTGACTAAATTGCTCAACGAAGGGATTGGGAAGAAAAAAGAGACCGGGGGTTAAAAAAAAGTTTTTTGAGCTTGTATTTTTCTTATGCACTTTCTCCACTGAAGTAGAGAAAAAAATAGGGGAGAAAGTCTGATGACGATACGACCTATTCTTTTCCCTCACCCGCCTACACGTTCCTTTTATTATTTTACAAACTCACAGCTTTATCTGCGAAGGAGTTTTTACCGTTTATGCTTAACCTTTAATGTATATAAGCCTGCACGGGTAAGATCTTGGCTCTAGATGTTTTCTCTGGTGAGGCTGGGGCCTTGCATGTGTACGTTCGTTCCTACCCGTATAGCCATCACTGTATACTCGTGACGAAAGACTGAGGGAGTGCATTGAGGCTTGAAGATTCATGGGTGTAGTGGAGTGAATGAAATGTAAGATATCGTTCTAACAAATTCCGTTATGAAAGTTTTGTGGGTCTCGCCTTTCTCTATCTCCCTTCTGGTCTGTGTTCTTAGTGTTGGTGCGGGGGTGGTTTGGAGCAATACAGGGTAATAAATACATGAAATATTCTTTTTCTAAGACAGTTAGTGGGTAGAAGCTATGAAATAGAAAGCGTAAGATATCTAAAGGGAAGGAGTTGAAACGAGGAAAAGAGAGGGTTAGGATTTGGTAAGAAAATGAGAGAGAGATAGCGAGAAATAGAAAATATGGTGGAAAGCAAGCTGAAAGAAGGAGGTCGATTTCTAATATGCTAAGCTGTGGATTTTCTTGAAATTTAGGAGGAAATGAGATTACAAATACGCGCTTTGCTTTGCCTCAGACCTGGAACCAGCAGTAGTGTTTTGGATGTTAATTACTTCCATGTATTAAAAGCTGAATTAAAGGCTGAAAGTTTTTTTTGTGAATGGTTCTGGTTGTAAATAGTGTTTTTCTACCATTGAATCCTTTGAATAGTGGAGATGTTTCTTATTTTACATAGAAAGCATTGAAGTGAAAATTCCTGTGTGTGTCAAGGCATTGATAGCTTCCAGAATGTTTGTATAGGTTCTTGTGTAATGTTTGTACACATAATATGTGGACATGCTTTTACCTTGGATTTTATTACATGGACAGAGAGTTCTGCTTTGGAAAGTTGAGAAAAAAGTTGAAAGAAAAGAAGACGTTGGCAGCGACTGTCTATTGAAACGGGAAAAGTTGAAAAAGGGAAAGAACGTTGAATAGAAACAAAATTTTTTGTGTGTAAAAAGTTGAGTTTCTTTCTCTCAGTTTCCCCCACTTTCTCTTTTCTTCTGCTTGTCTCACTCGCTCGTTTCCTTTCTTCCACTTCACATATCTCTGTTTTCTTACCTTCTCTGGACGTAATATATACGAACATAGATTTTAGGTTGTGTCAACGGTTTTAGAAACAGTATATGGATACATGTGATTGCACGTATGGTCCTATATGTGAAGACAGTGAGATACGCATTTGAGAAAGCTAATAAATGGTTTATTCCCAGGCTCCTCTTCTCGTGAGGAGACGTGTGTATCTTGTGTGACTTTCTAATACAGAAACTTTATGGGAAAGGAGAAGCAAACTGCGCGCGGAGGAGATAGATTCAATAAATACATTTGTGTACGTATACAAATTTCTTTTTCGCTACCTTTCCATTCCATTGAAATTCCTTGGAAACCTCCAAGCTGCAATTTCTGGGTCCATGTTAGGGAGAAAAAAAACGTGTATGCAATCGCACACGTATATTATATGCGGAAAAGGAGGGAAAAAAAGAAATTGTGACAGTCTCGATGTGTCAGTGTGTAAATACAATCATTTTTCTCCGTCTATTTTATTACAAGAGATTTTCCATCAGTAGCCTTACACACACTCCCTGGGAAAGTAACCAGCACACAGACACACATACACATGGATATAACTAGAGGTTGATAGGTTACTCCGTTGCCTTGACGTAATTGAAGCTTTGGGTAAAAGAACAGGCATTCACCTTTCCAAGCTAAAGAAACACGGTGGCTGAGGTACGTGGTTTATACTTAGTGGCGAGTCATAACTAGACCCAAGGCATGGAAATGGTGAAAAGAAAGAAGAAAAGAGTGGTTGCAACCGCTACAGTAACAAGGGTAAAGACAGAGGCGTTATCGTGAAATTTAGGTTTTTATACTCTTTTTTCTAGGGTAAGGGTTTTTTTTCTTACTTAAGCTCCACGGCGGAAGAAGAAAAAGAAAGATGGCGATGGAAAAGAAATAGGTGACATGAGAATGTTTGTTTTTGCGGCAGAGGAACAATGGGGAGAAAGTGCAGAGACCACACTCCGTTGCTGGCAGACTTGCAATGCCCTGCAGACTGCAATGACCTGCAAAGGTGAAAGAAAGGATAGGGTACAAAGAATGCCACTTCTCAGGTTCCAACATAATTCCGTGTAGGAATGTAAAGTTTTGAGACAAAAAGAAGTTTATTTAGGAAAGCTTTTGATTAGATGATAATGAATCTAGGAAAATGGGTCGTCTACGTCACTGCCCCAGAAGAATGACGCACACTAGTGGAAGCACAGCAGACTGTGGCACACGTATGGTGAAGGTATTGTTGAGATGTGGTAGAAGAGATGGGAAGAGCATGTGAGGAGCAAGAGGAGAAGAAAGAGAATAGTGATCATTATGACATATGTATGTGCTTTAATTACTTTCAGGTGACTGAAAAAACCTTTTCTAAAATGTTTTGTTTAGAAAGGATGGAATAAGATGATAACTTTGAAAAGAAAAGTATTTATATGTGATTAAGGGGAGAAATGATCCGAGTGCTTATGTGTTTCCCAATCTTGTACAATTTTCCCTTTATGCACACCCAGAGGTTGCCACACTAATATTCTACAGTGTTTGCTCCTTACTCAGGTTTGAGTTGATAGGGGTCCACGTAAAAAAATCCAATTGAAAGAAGAGAAAGTAAGATAGAAACGGAGATCAAGAGCAGTGCGATCTTCTGGTTGAACGAATTCTTCGCACATAGCTATTGCTTACTACAGTGTAATAATATAAGGTAGGCGGAGAAAAAAACAGTGAAAGCGTGTGGGGAAGTCGTACTGGAAGGGGTATGAAGGGAGCTGATGGGAAAGAAGAAAAGTTGTGCGGAGAAAGTACAAGGAAGAAAGAGAGTTAGGGTTTGATCGTACTTTACGGTTTAAGTCAGTCTTTGCGACCACTAGGTAGTCTGGATACCTTCCCGCTGCGCAAAATCAACTCTTATATTTTATGTTTGTCCCATTTGGATCTGAAGGAGAAGAAGAGGAAAAGGGTGGAGGGATGAAGAAGGAGTGCGTGTTGCCGCCACTGCCTCTTTCTTGGGCTACTGCTTTCATTTCTTGGGAGATATTCTTCTCTATGGTATTCTCAGTGTTTGAGGAGGATGCATGAATGTAGTATAGTGGAGAAGAGAATCGCATTAGATGTGATGAGACTTGTATGTGTTCTTCTTCTTCCTCCTCCTCCTCTTCCTCTTCTTCTCGTGGGTGATACCACAGGAGCATGGTATGAGAGACCAGAAGCTTTAAATGCAGTAAGAGGTATACTGTGTAATATAAGGACCTTTCTCTCCACATGGAAGATACTGGGTTTGTGTGATAAATATAAAGTTTGTGTTCTCAAGGAAGTGAGAAACTATACGTGTATACCTACACCTACTGCTATGCCTTACATATGTGGATGAACCTTACCTTACTATGTAAGTTTCGGTCTCTCTGTGTATGAAAGGGAGAGTGCAATCGGAGAGAATTTCGCGCGACGCAAATGATGATGGTTTTGCTTGGCTTTTTTTCCCTTCTTTCCTATCTCATAAGGCTTCTCCAGTTGTCGTCGTTTCTCTGTAAGGTTCTTCTTTTCTTCTTCTGTCTTTGCGGCTCCTGCATCCATCCTTGTCTTTCTGTGTGTTTCATTCTATCCCTTTTCCCCAACGCCAGCCGATAGTTGCTCTTTTTTATAAAGTTTTTTTTATCTCCCTGGAAATTGCGTACGGTACAAGTTGTGTATGTTCGTATGTTGTATGTGTAAGTATGTACACTCGTAAAAACGACACTACTATTACAGCTGAGATGTGCACATTTCTTTAACACTTCCTGTACTGGGAGAGCTGTCTTTTTCTCCCATCGCGTTGAAAGGGGATGGGAAAGTCATGTTGAAGCAGTGTTTTTTATATATGTTTGGTGCCTATGGGCTACCAGTGGGAGTTTTAGATCTACCTCACTTTGAGATGTAGGGTAGGAAGGGAAAGACAGGGAGGAGACGAGAGGAAATAGAATAAGAGAGCACGTTGTCTTTCATATTTATTCTGTCTAGCTCACAGAATCGTTGACAATGCGAATAAGCCGAGGTATGATATGCAGTGAGAACAGGGGGAATTCATTACGTTTATACATAATAAACTTCTCTTATTCAGAAATTCATTTTCTTTCGTAATAATTGCTCTCTTTTATACAGTCGGAAATTGGCTGTGGTCTCACTAATCGGTGATATTTTACGAAGCTAAATATTTATTCTGCACATATACCATCAAAACGTGGAAGAGACTTTTCTTGAGAGTGAGGAAAGGTTGGGCGTACCTAAAAAAAAGTTACAGCTGTTTGCTGACAGCTTGGCAATGTCACTTGAATCGTATTTGCGTTTGTGGACGGCCTGGGCTTGTGTTGTACCGCTATGGCAAAATTATTATTAAGTCATGTTGAGTTTGGGTTTGCTAATTACTTGTTTTTTTATGGGGAGAGAACATAAAACAACATATCTGCAAAACATGTATACACAGGCGCGGTACTTATTACGAGTTAATTAATATGAATACAAATTGAGCTCGGATAAGTAGCTCGGGAAGTATGATATAAGTTATCGGGTTGCCTCATTTATTAGAAGGCATACATAGGAGTTTCTATATACATTATGAAGTCGTTGTCTGGGAATCCTTCAAGTGTTGCTGGGCTTGTTACAAGAGATAAATTGAAAATTAATTACAATCCCCGCAGCACCATCGGGTATGCTTTTGTTATCTTACATTTTCCCTCACATTCAATCCTGAACAAAAACCGAAGCGGGTATTAGCATGTGCATATCCTATGTATAATGTGCTATCGTAATTATTTTCCTCCCAAGAATCTTTGAGTTGAAGGATTTAGCTGCTCTCATGCTTTCTTTTTCTTTTATATATATGTACATACGTCGAAGCGAGAGCATATGTAATTACGTACATACGTATGTCTTTCACGGGTTCGCAACCTTCAAAAGCTGAA
The DNA here is from genome assembly GCA_034698585.1 of Disparrhopalites patrizii. Classification (NCBI taxonomy): domain Eukaryota; kingdom Metazoa; phylum Arthropoda; class Collembola; order Symphypleona; family Sminthuridae; genus Disparrhopalites; species Disparrhopalites patrizii. Next base: position 39,003 of record JAQGBT010000037.1, read on the forward strand.
CAAGATACTATTGCGTATACTACCTCGTCTTCCATACGTTCTCATGCTTGAACTGGTGTGTGAGTCTGTCGAAAAAAAGGAGTATTGCACTTTTGTAACGTACCCTATGATTGTATGTTGTATACATAACAGAATATATTCACTAAAGGGACAAAGGGTAGAAACGTAACTGTTAGTGAAGCATGAATAAAGTCGTTTTAATTAAATTTTTGTAATGCTTATTTCATTTGAAAATATAATAAAATTGGGTGCGCTGTATATGCGCTGTATATGCGTCTTTTTCGGGAAGCAATATTCTGAAAAAATGTTACTACGGCCTTGTTAGGTGCATAGTTAGAAGCGGTTTGCTGTATGTTCAAAGGCAGGAGCGAGAGGAGAAAGTAAGAGAAAGCGGTGTGAAATGAGCAAAAAATTGCTTTGAACTTGCCCGTCCTCATATGAAGCGTGGAAAGGCTCACGGAATAGATTTTTTTCATTCAATGTTTTAATTGTAGTTGCTCATGATTAAAGAAAAGTTTTTTTTTGAACTTTTAACAATAATTGAATAAAGTTGTGGTGAAGTTTTGAACTGTGAAGTTCTTTCAAGTTTGTATACATTCATTTTGCTTTTTCTTTCTGGAAAATTAAGTATGTTCAAACGAAGCGATTGGAATGAAAATGAGCTGATTATTATTAAGTAGCAATGCGTCGAATTTTCGGACACTTTCCTGTTTGATCCATTGTATTGTTTGTTACACCATATATCAAGGACTAATCGGCAAGCCGTTTTGTGATAGAATGGCGTACCAGGAAAGTATAGCTATAACTGAGGTTGTAACGTTGACTGAGGTTGGAATCAAATACTTTCCTTGTCCCAAAAAAGTTTTACAAAAATTGGAAACTTTGCTTGAGCTACTAAACATGCATTTGTAACAATAATAGAGCATAATTTGGTTGTCCTTATAACACAGGATGTAATCATGGCTATGGCTGTAAAGTTCTTAATGCTATTTTTTTGCTAAAGATTACTTCTTATGTCGTCTGAGGGTCTTCTATAGTTACAACTAGCCCGAATTTATGAGTAGGAGTGTTAAATGTGTGAATTGATGATTTTTGGCTGACACATTTGTTGCTTGCATGGCTCACACTATTAAGTACTCCTGGAATTAGTCCTGAAGTAGTAAGGGAGAATGAATGTGGGGATGGGGCTGATGCATGTTGAGTATCCTAAGCAGAATGATTCATTTGTGCATGTATTGCTAATACTGTACTTCTAATATATGCACATGTGGCTAGAAGCAAAATCTATGAGGCACACGGCATAATGAGACGGATGTAATTATGCACATATGTGTGGAGAGTGAGAGCGGGTAAAGTTTTGAAGTTGGGATTAATAACTGGCTGATGCTAATGATTACTTTGTTGCTGTGAGGGTTGTGTGTACTATAGTTGATATCTCATTTTCCAAGCGGACGTTTGCCTTTGTTTGTTTGTGTAAGCGTTAATTGTAGTGGTGAATCCCATTGCATCGTTTTGTGTGTGTATGGTATACTTTTCGTAAATTGCGAGGTGGTCGGTATACTTTCATTGCTTTATGAGAAAGAGTGTTGAATTATTTTGTGTCTTGCCTGTACTGTGTACCTATCAGTGTGAAGCCGGCGAGTGGTACAGGCTTGATACACGTATGTGTCTTTGTATATAGATAGAGCAAAATATTAACACTAATACTCGTAGGCACGAATTTTCTCCTGGAGCTAGAGATTCATGGGTGGCTTTTATCTTGCGTTGTGGGAAGTCACGAGTAATTGCGGGGTGGTGCACAATTCTACAGGACAATAGATGTGATCAGTCGGTGCGAGTGCTTATAACTCGATTACACTTGCCTCTTGTGATCTACTGGTAGTTTTCCCAGGGTAGTTTTAATAAAGGTTGACCTTCTGGGACCTTGTCTCCTGAGTGTACAAGTATTGACAGGAGAAGGTTGGGGTGTGTGTGAGAGGTCTAAAGAAAGACCTCGCTTTTGCTGAGAAAAATTAGCCGACAAGGGAAGAGTCACGAGGAGACGGGACAAAGGCAGGTTCCGGTTTGGGATACAGAAAAGAGGTCAACTGGTTGCTTTTCCCAGTGAAAATAAAATTTCCTTCCCTCCCGTTGATGAATTTCTCTGGTTTTATACAAAGGAAGCATAAATTATACGAAAGAATTCAAAGACTTATTTCTTTTAGGGGCTGAGAGAGCGGAAGTGTAGCGTTCTTTGTGTTTTTTCACTGATTCCATCCTAAAGCTGAAATTCTATTTTAGCTTTACTATGGTATCTAGAAGGAAATGAGATCGAGGAGGGGAAGAATAACGGTGGGCTTGTAGAATGACGGTATTTACATGTACATTGGACAGAAATTTTAAGCTTGTTTGTAATTCTTCGTCTGTGTATATTATCTGAAGATTTGCAGCACCGTTTTTTCCTAATCTTCATTTACGCCTTTCATCGCAACACGTTCCCCTTTGCGGCAAAAAAGCGTGGGAAGTACGTGGTGTGGAGATCTGTTTTCCGTTAGGGTGTTGTTATTGTTATTATTACAATTCCTCCAATTTCCTGGAGGGTGACAGTGTCGTTGAGGAAAGAGAGGCACTAAAGTATCCGGTGTCACTAATTATTTCAAATGTTCTTGTGTTGAGGTAGGCTATTTTTGGTTAAAAGGAAACTGGAATGTGTTCTCTTGCATTCCTTTGTCCCAATGGGGTGCAATGGTATGAATTTTTATTCACGAGCAGTTGGCAGCACTAAAACTTCAAATCTTCTACATTTGGAGGGTGAAAAAGATAGTAGATCCACATCTGCATGTGAATACGCTTATACTGGTATGTTTTGTTACCACACAAATATGTGCTCTTCCGTCTGCAGCAATTACACACCATCCGATAATGGGGGAGTACGTCACAGGAAGATGCATTTAGGGCGTAATTGTTTGTAATTGGAGATTTATGTCCTTTGTGGAATGCACCTATTTTGACGTGTGTGGGTCTTTTTTTGTGTTTTCAGTGTCTGTGACCATGCGGGAAACCAAGAAAGGGTTGTCGAGGGTTCAGAAATTGAAGAAACGCCTGTCGCGGAGTTTTGGACGTTTGGGTAAGCATGAAAATATACTCTTTTTTATATAACTATATGTATGTATGTAGTTCATATACTTATGTTCATCGAGCACCTTGCATATAGTTATTACAACAAATGGTACTAGATGTGTACGAGTATAAGATTAGCTGCTTAATCGGGCATAACTATTTTCTACGTTTTCATAATTCATCACATGCAATCACAACCCAGAATGTCATTCAAATGAGCTAGCCTGCGGGAAAAAATAATCCATAAAACGCTTATGGCAGTTTCAGATATAATTACACTGATGTAGTGTTCTAGCAAGAATGTAGATGTAAGAAAGAACAGCGGATGCAATTTTTGTGTTCATTACATGCTTATATCAGTTTTAAATGTACCCATGCTTTTTAAAAGCGAATATGAAGGAGAAAGAATTTCCTTCGATTTTATAAGAATTTATGCCTTGTAAAGATAGGTAGAAGATTGTCGGAGTATGTGGACACGTGTCGTGGGTGAAAGACAGGGTGTATACATATGTATGGAGCAGGAAAGAGTTCAATTCTACTGTATGATGATGCATGTAATTGGGTTGAAGAAAGAGCGGTTGCGGATAGATAGAACATTTCGATCACTTTTGTTTCTGTCATAGTATGTATTATTGCCCCTCCCCATTCCCATACTCTTCATCCAGCTCCTAATGCTCCCAATATTATCTTCTACTTGAGTTGCACACATAATTGTGCATTTCACGCGCCAACTACTTTGAAAGGAGGAACTACCACTAAAAAGAGCTGGTGATACCTGGAACCAAGGCTTCGCATATAAGGAAAGATTGTGATTTAAACTTGTTAGAATTCATCCCTCATCATACATACATACGGGTATACATCGACCTACTGGAGCAGTAGCTAACCTGCCTGTCTCTGCCTTCGTTCCCTGCTTCTGTAGAATGAAGCTTTTTCTTGTTCAATTATGCATGGAAAACCATTAAATGTAACTCTTCAAGTAACACTTCTCGTTTCTCTGTCTCTGTTCCTCTTCCTCTTCGTTTGGTCCTTATCTGACAGGGTGAAACTCATAGCGTGAAATACTTACTAGGGAATATAAAATGGCAAAAATACTTTGATCACACTTAATATTATATATCTATATACATACATATGTATGTGCGTGTGAAAGATGCGTTAGTTGTCTATGGCGAACTTTGCCTACCCTTGTCGTAATGCCCACCGGCTTTCCTTCAGATTTACTGAAGGTGTCGTTCTTATTGAATTTGTGGAGGGCTTACCACTTTCATATTATCTACCATCACAAACTGGAGTTGGGCGAAATAATTCTAGAGACGTATGTGCAGGTTTTTTTCATCCGAGGGGATTCCGTCTGGGGAAAAGCAAAGTCTGTCAGCAAATTGTGTAGTGAGTTACGCATTCATTTCACCTGATGATTACGATTGATTTTTACTGTTAAAAGTATGAAGAAAGATTTTCTTAGGTGCAAATGTTCGAAATTGGAAACTGGATTGTCGTACACAAATGATACTTGCTTAGTGAAAGTCGGATTTATTCCAACAACTGCGGGGGAAATAAACTATGCTTCAACACACACATTTTTTGCGTCTTTTTTGTATTTTTTTCAGTAAAGGGATTTTTTTTAAAGTTTCATGTTTATTTATTTAACATTGAGGGCGAGTGCAACGCACCCGTTGCGCAAAAACGGTGCTATTTTTAACTGTTTAACGGAAGGAAGACCAGAAGACGTAGATGGGAAGCAGAAATGGCAGGGGAAGACAAGCTGTAGGGGTTGTAGTTATAGGGGTACACTAATTATGATGGCAGTTCACGAGTATTCGCAACCATGTACAGAATTGGAAGGGCTTCGCACTTCCTATAATTTCCAAATGTATTTTTGGGGGAGATGTAAATGAGTTTTTGGCCACCGCTCCTACTGTCTTTCGTTTCTTGGTCTTCCTTGTGCGAGTGAGACTGGAGAGCGGAAAGGGAAATGAAGGGAATAGGAAATTAGTGCTTGATGCACTCCTTCCGCAGTCTGTCTTCTGAGACTTTACCCAGGTCTTGTACGTGCATATTCATGTTTGTAGGATCCTGTACAAAGTATCTATTCTCATGTGGGTTGGTTTTTTCTGCATTTATTTTTCTTTAAAGGCATTCTTGCTGCTCAGGATCATTCTTGACAACGAGATTTGGTGCGAAAATACTGTTGAAATGCATTTGTCTCTCAGGATATATAAAAAAACTTATTATACATATGTCACTTGTACGCGCGAAGTCAACCTGTTGGAAAATACTAAATGACTTTTTAAGCCCTCTGTATGAGCCTTAGGAAACTTAATTGTGAGTTAATACATTTTTAGGTGAAAGTTGGAACAGGGAGAGCCATTCGTTACCTTTGCTGACTACAATTTGATTGCTATTAAGGCATGCTCATGACCATCCTTGGGATTAAATAAAATATTGTGGATGGCCCGAAATGTGTAGCAACTGGCAACGTTATACTTTTGTGTTATATTTTTGTGGTAAAATATGCGTAAAGATGTGGATATAATCAATGCACATATATATGTGCGGGAGTGCACGGGTAAGTTATGGGTACGGATAGTTTTATTGAGACGAAGTATGGGGACTTTCCATTTCCAAACAACTCTTGCTCTCACACGGCTTTGGCTTTGAAAAATTTAACTAAAACATTTGAACTGTCCCGCATCTGTGCCCATGCAATGTCAACTCCTCGCGACTTTTCGCAAAACAATAGCTCTGAGGTAGAGATCCGCTGGTGGTACGGCATCGCATATAGAATGTTGAGTTACTGCGTACTAATGTGATGATTGTAGGGGAAGTAATAATAATGTCAATTTCGCATGCTGAGGTTTAGTTCGATCATCCTGACCAGGATGACACATGCATGCAAGCCAGGTTTACCTGCTTTTCTTGGCCTTGGCAAGACTATATCGATCTGGCGGCGGGGAACACAAAGTGGTTTTTGTTCTGACCCAGTACGCATAAATTGGGAGAACCTACCAATGGACTTTTACTATGGAAACTGTTTTTTTTTTCGTTTAGAGCTCTCACGCCATGTCCCGGCGACTTTGCTTGTCTCATATATTTTATGGGGTGAGGATCAAATTAAACGTATAAAATGGGGACACGAGATTAGGAAAGAATTTGGGTGTTTCCCCTCCTCTGACCAAGTCAAATCCCTCGAATTACGCGTTATGATTTACTCCTCTTTCATGTTGGCGTCATTGAATTGTGACCGGAAAGAAAGTTCTGCTAGCATTTTTTTCTTTACTCCATACGCTATGATAATAGTGGAATCTTTTATTTCGCCGATATTAGTTTCTGGCGTAAGTGCTATACAAACGTTGGCTATTCCTGGGTACGGAAGTTTTATATCGTGGTAGCAGTGAAACTGGAAAAATATGGGTAAAGCAAAACCTGGAAACTTTGTAATTTTCGATTTACTTTATGTCTTACAAAAGATTTGAGTCATCGTTTTTTTCATTTTTTAGTGCTGAAACTTAAGTTTCATTTCTTTATACTTGTGGTAGGAAACAGTTGTCGAAAACTTTCTACTCTTATTATGTACTTGTTGTAGGTGCGTACGTTGTAGGGGCTTTTCTCCAGCGTAGAATGCCCAAACGAGTTGGAAACAGTGGCAACAGACATCCAGAGGGTAACGTCAGTGCACTGTAATCATTTTTTGTCGAAAGCATGTTCAATGCAACTCAGCAAAATTTTATTGAAAGGAATTTGATGATTTAGGATTTTGTATATACTTCGCCGCTTTATTATTTTTGACTTTTTTTAGAGTATCCCAAATCTTAGCAATCACCTTGAGTGGGTTTGGTTCATAGTGTGTCGACAGTATGTGATAAGAGCGGAGATTGCGTGTAAGTATGCACTGTAATGTCAAGTTTGAAAAGGGTGTCATGAACTAGTGGGACGATTTCCCCCTGTCCTTCGTCTTTCTCCTATTTTCTCTTTCTTCTTCCGCTCGTGTTTGCGTGTTTGTCACCTTTGACAGTAAGCTACCGAGGACGTACCGAGAATACGAGTTTATGGGAATGACAGCTGAATACGGAAATTGCATGGAAATCAAAGTCTTTCATTGTCTGATCAGGCGTGAGTTTGTAAGATTAGATTATGCTATGGTTTTGTATAAATTCTTCTCATATTATGTATATTTTATTTAATAATTCTTGCAAAGTTATAGGTTTTCGTTTTTGGCCATCCAAATTTTCTCTAAATCCTTACAGTACCCTTTTTCTGACAAATTATTAGAGATTTATGGATTTACCCGTTGCTACTACTGCCTAGAAAGTCAACCAATTGACAGTGGAGATTTGTATTCAGTGAAAGTTGAACCGTTCGGTTATAAATTACATCCGATTTCCCGATGTGGGAGAAATCGAAAGTTGTGTTTCAAATTTGTATATGAATAATTTTCTTTTCCTTTGCCAACCCTTACTTTTTCAATTTGATCACGGACGGTATTAAGAGTTTACTTTTCTTTTGTGTACTTTCACTGGAAGCATTACTTTTCTTTTACATGTGGAAAAGGCTGGGTTGTGGAGAAAACGTGTGTAAATAGAATTGCTATATGTATAGATGAAAAGAAATGCATTACTTTTTCTTGAATTCTTCGACTTTCATTGAAAGCAAAAAAGTAAAAAATTGGGTGAAAGGAAGGAAAAAACATAAATACAGAAAAGAACTCTATCCGATCGTCTATGTGTGCCTGCGTGTTACAGAGTTTCGCAATTCTTGTAAAGATAAAAAGTGACACACATGTAGGCAGGATGCGTGGACAAACTTTGAAAAAAAAGAAACGGAGACATGACGACATGGAAGGAGACACGACGTAATTTATGATTTTCAAAGGTCCGATGACGTCACTATATCATTCAACAACAGCGACTTACATTGTACATATATACATCTATATTTCGTATCTTTAATATATAATAATATATTGACAGACATACATATGCATATGTATATTGTATCGATAACTACAAAGTTATATTTTGAGCTTACTTGCAAATGATATGACTGGGTGTAATAGGTAATTGATTTGAATTTAATACGTTCCATATTTCTAGTAGGCAAGATAGGACCAAAGTAATAGTACAGAATCTGATTTTCGTAGACACAAGTGGGTACGGGAAAATAGAAATTGCGCGCTTTCTCTTGCAGAGGAAACCCAGCTTTGTGAAAGCTTCCGTCGCTTTGTGGATAGTGAATAGACGTCTAGTAAAATTCCTTATCATAACCAAAAGTGTTCATAAAATTGTTTGTTGCAATAAAAATAAAAATCTACATGAATTTGATCTGTTAAAAAAATTCCATTGACTTTACTACATTATGTATACCGGTTCTATTAGTTCATACATATGTATACTTTTTGTAGAATTCATAAGTTTGCTCTCAATATTTTTGTTTTTTAGTCAAATGATTTCTTTAGGAGACGGAAAGAGAGTACGTTATGGTTATGGATTGACGCACAACACACATGCACGGTGTTATAATCCGAAGCGGGAAGTGGCAAGACTTATGTTATTACGGTGTACACCTTAGTAAAGTACAAGAAAGTATGATCCGAGCTGATCTATTTACGAGTATTTCTAATGTATTTAGAACCTTGTTGGGTCATTGCGTTCATGTCTGTAGATTTATTTTGTCATATACTCTTCCGAAGCATGCCACATTCGTACCAAAAGCTGCTACCTCTCGTGAACTTTTGCGGGAGTATTATCGCTGTCGAATGTAGTAATACCTATACTTAATGTGAGTTCCCACATAGAGGGGATATACACAGTAGTCAGCCATATGGGAGTTAAACTTACTTATTAAAGGAAGCGAGAGAGAGAGTGGAAGAAATGTTCAATATTGTTGATGCTTTGATCGGAGCAATAGTTGTTCAAGTAATAGGAAATGGAAGTGAATGCACGGACGTATACATGTACTATTAGGGGAATGGCAAAAAAGTCGAGAGCAAGATCTTGTAAGATGCACGACATAGTCCATACATACTTGAGAGGTTAAGTTATGATTGGGACAAGTAGAAGTGGATGGGTGCATAAAATGTGACGGTGGGAGTGTGTATGTGTGTGTGAAATATTGTGAACAAGGATTGGAGGAGAAGGAAAATGGGATTTACATTTAAATGTAGGCAAGATGATGGGCTCAAAGCTCCCAATGCGATTTTCAGTACGAAGAGAATATTTTCCTCCCGGTCTACCTCCTGCTCTTTCCAGTATCAAAAGAATGTTTTCTAAATGTATATATACCCACCAACGAAAGATGTGTCCCCTGCCCCATGACGATGACTTTTACCATACATGGATGGAAAGTCATGTAGTTAATAAAAAAAGGAGGAAAAGTCAGTCGTTTTGTGAAGGTAGCTGTTTCATTCAAACGTAAGAGTTTTACTCCATTTTAGAGGAGAACGCAAATACCATAAATATGAACGGGTGAAGGGGTAAGAGGCTACATGGCTGGAAGTACTATATAGGAGTGATGTAAAGAGTTCCTTTACTATGCACTAAGCCTTTTGTTGTCGTGCGGAAAAAGGGTTGCTCTTCATGCAACTCTTACCGTCACAAATTCCAAATCGCACGAGCTATTACGGGAAAAGGAAAGTTGTGGGTTAGGTGAATACATAGTATTTGCACAGCGCGGTTCCTGTATGGAACCTGCTTTCCTCTAATACACAGGGGAGGAAGAAACTGCATGTTAGATAAGCATCACGGAGAATTTAGTGGTAACGTGTGCACTTTGAGAACGATTAGTGTGAGGGAGAAAGCATGGGAGAAAGGGAGGGAGAAAGATGAAACTTACAATACAGGGATTGTAAACAATGCTAGGCCAAGTGCATGTGGTTTCACGTCTCCCGTCATGTACGTGCAATATTACACGAAAAGGTCATGAGGAACAAGGTTTTAACGCTGCAATGGATGTGGCTACTATTTCTGATCATTTGCAAAGATCTCTTCTGGAGTAAGAGCTGTATTTTTTTTGTATTTTAAAAAGCCTAGCTGTTTGTAATCGGAACCATTTTTCACCTTAACCTGACAAGGACTTCGGAGTTCAAGAATAATTGCGTGTTATGAACGCAATTAGTTTGTATTAAGCATTTTTACGGTTTAGACCATGGATGGAGGCGTGTGTAAAATCGTCATATTAAGGGATTTTATGTGGAAGCACTAAACATCAATGGGTACACAGGCTAGCTCTGACTGGAAAATGATTGTGGAGGCACAACAACTATAATCTTCACGGAACAAGAGAATTATAAGAGTAAGTGCGACGATGGCAGGCCACATGTTTTGGGAAGAGTTTGGGGCTTTTCTCATAAAAACATCTTTTGTCTTTGTGAACTCCCCTTGCTTCCTTTCTTCTCTCAACGTTTCTCCTTCTCTCTAGCTCCCTTTGGAGTCCCTTCTTCAGAGAAACATGCAAACATAATGAAGCGGCGACTTCGCAGAGACTCACGGTTACTGCCTGGCACAAGTGACTGTAATTTAAAATTGGTAGAAATTTATGAGTGGGAAAGCTTGCACGCTGAAGATTCTTCGGTCGAATTTTCTCTGTCTCCAATTTGTTTGGGGGGGGGGATAAAAGGAAATGTTCAAACGGATACGCATACACACATAAATATTGCAATTTGTTCACAGGGTGATGATTCCATTCGTTTATGGGAAAGCGTAAGGAAAGTAGGGGACATAGAAGGGAAGAAGCCGGACGACTACACTGTATCATGGCTGTTTCCGGATGTGGTTGCTCTCCCTTGTTTTCAACTCTTTCACGATCATTTGAGGATTGTGTGTTTTTTTATTGCTCATAGTCCGCACGCTTCTTCAGGATTTCTAGCGGAAAATTCGAAAAAAATTTGTTTAAAATCCGGAACCAGTATGTGTTCCATTTTGTCGATGTTTACTTTTCTTTTGGCATTATATTTTGGCTATGATATTCTCTATTTATATGTTCGGTTGTTGTGCAGACATGTTTCGGGCAAATACGAGAGATTTGAGTAAAGTAGAAAAATCTAGGGCAAAAGTGCTGTAGGGTATTAATTTGTAATTCAACGTCGTCCGGAATTCCCTTCTTTTCTTTATTTTTTGTATTCTGGTTCAGAAGTTTGGATTCGGGGCAAGGATATGTCTCGAGATTATTACATGCCTTAATCCTACGTGATGTGATCTGGCTCTCGGTAGCCCATGCAATTTGATACGAACTAGTAAAGATAGCGAAATGGAAATTACCAAAAGAGAAGAATGCCGGGGATGGTGTATTTTAATGTACATACATATGTACGCAGGGCGTATTGAAAAAGAGGTTCCTTTCAAAAACCCAAGCAGTCAATTATGCATTGGACGTACGCAGAGTATGTGTGTAAAAGTTCTCAAAACAACAAAGGTTTTAGTTGCTAAAATGTGAAAAACATGAAATGCTGCGACTCTGGAATCACCCGAAGGCTGCAGTCCCGGTTTGTTGCTACGAGAACGAGAGAAAGTACTTATTTCTAGCCCCTATAGATATTTATTTATACATTAATGTATTAAGTTGTCTTAATGAATCTCACGGTCAGTATCTTTACTCCCCGTATTTGAGTGCTGGATAGCGTTATTGTGCGTCTGTATTTTAATGCACAAAAATACAAACGTTCGTAATTAGGGGATCAATTACTATAAATTTTGGGCAAATAAAGATCAAGATAAGGTTTAGTGAAGCAAATCCACTGGAAGCATGCGCTCGACTTACTAAACTTTACTAGCCCGTTGTTAAGCATCATGGATTGCCAAATCGCATTTACTTTGCTGAAAGAGAGGTTTGCGAAGAATAAGATAAGGGTATCCTGTAAAAATCATATGTATATAGGCATACATATGTAGCTGTGCAAAATCAGCTAGACGAAATTCTTCTTCCTCTAAAATCACAGTTTCGTTCCCTTCCGCATCAACCCTTTTCTTTTGCCAGAACACGATAGAGGAAAGAACTGAAAGAAGAGCAGACGACGAGAGATCATGGGCACCACTACCAGAGTCCATTATTACCCCTTTTCTAGACGCCTAGCTTATCGGAAGAGAAGTTATCAAGCTGTAAGCTTTATTGTGTCAAGAATCAGTGGGGTGTATACTACGTAAGACTTTTTGGAGCAAACTATCTATAATAGTCGTTTGCTGTACCTTTTTCGCTTGTAATCTGGCTTTCAGCTATTTTTCTGAGATTCAGCCAAGTATGTATATTTGTCCTCCATGAGACACCATAGTACTACAACTGGGATTGAGGGTGGGCATCAGCATTTGAGTATTGGTTCAGGAAGAAGCAAGTGGTACCTAAAGGCATAAATCCAAGCAGGTTGATTTTTGCTTGTGAAACCTTACGTCGGCAGTGATTCCTTAGCGCTGTAATCAGCTTACGAAGATAAGGTTTTCCAGGTTGTCAGTTCGTGTAGCTTAGTGTGCCGTTCCCAGCAATATCTGTAGGTGCTAACGTTATTCTGTCTCTCGAATCGAAGGGAATGAATAGTCCAAGCTTTGAATGCAGTTAGGATTTTTAGCGAGTATGGGCATTACATTATATTTAAATGTGCAAGCGTAGTGCACAACAACGACCATTCATTTTTTGAAAGGGAAAGGTCTTGTCGGAGAGAAAGGTCAGAGAAGCATCCTTCGAATTCTTTTCGGAGCCCCTATTCTGTTTTTCAATTGTATTAACACGGGAAGAAATGTTATTGGGCTGCCATGAAAGATTGTTCACTTTCTGCAATTTGGATTTCAGATATACGGACGGAGCGAATAGGATTATTTGGGTTTATGTTTTGTCGAAACTCACTTTTACAGCCGTATTTGTATGGGTTTTGATGTAAGTAAAAAGTAGGCATCTTTGGCCCAATGGAGGGTAAAGGCGCTGGTATGTCTAAGTCAGTGTGTGGTTTTTACGCTTTGATGTCTTGAAAGTTATGTCTCAATCACTTCGTTAACCGGGAAAGTTTTTTTTTGTTTGGGTGTGGCTTCAGTGTTTTATTATGATTATTTTGTTTTACATTGGTCTATTTTTATGTAATCGTATAATTTTTTGTTGGTAGATTTTCAAGTAATCCCTTCGTGTTTGTTTCGTAGTTCCCTTTTTTTTATGGCAAGGGTTAAGATCGTAACCGGCGAAGTTTTTATTTCTGGGCTGTTGGTACTTCCTTATGTGTGGCAGTTGGGAATGGGTATGGGACCCGTAAGGAAGCGACATTGGCCGTATATCTGTGCGTTTCCATTGTATTTTCTTCTATGAGACTACCTCCTTTCTTTGTGCATGTAGTTGCTACTAGGAAATTATATGGAACCACATGCGTTGTATTCCAGAAAGTATCTGTATGAGCACCATTTTTGTTTACTAGTTACTTAAAACTATTCCTTTTATTTGGTAGGATTCTCTGAATAAAAGTCGAAAATGTGGAATTGAAGCAGAGGATAATAGGAAGGGTACAGAGGAGCGAGAGACAGAGAGAAAGAGAGAGAAGGGAATAATGGTGCTAATTTAATCAAGAATTGTGCTACTAAACATGGAAGCGAAAGTATGAGAAAAAGGTTGTACGCACGAAATATTTTTACGATACGATGGTGGTTGCGGTTCTAGAAGTAGCATCTCTTTATGTTTTGTTACGAGTTATAAAGGCAATTTGATTGGGAGCAAGGAAGGAAAAGCGGCGAGTTATAAACTAGGGAATGTGCGAAGGTTGTAGAGGAAAAATACATTTGGAATAGTGGGAAGAGTAAAGAGAAGGAATTATAAGCGGCATAAAATTAACCATGAGGAGATTTTTTTATTGCTTCAGCAAGCTCAGCAAGGATTTGAAGGTACAGGTTAAATTTACTGGATAAGGCAAGGGAAAGAGACAGGAGAGGAAGAGGGGAATAAAGAAGACATAACCTATACGTAAGGGAGAGAAGGATCTTGGAAAAAGATATATATGTTCTAGTTTATGGTGCACTATAAGTTTTGTACTAGAGCAAAAAAAAAGAAGTAGTTTTGCAATTTTTGATTGACCGAAAACGTGAGGAGAAATAAACATGAGGCGTCAGTATATAGCTGTGTATCAGCCTGGTAAGTATAGAGGGGCAAGAAGGGGGGTAGATATTGGATGGGAGAGAAGATGAAGGTGTGGGAGACTTGAATGTAAGATTGTGCACTTGAAAATTTACGTGGAAACGCTTGTAAAGAGTGATAAAGAAAGAATGAGGATATATAAGTAGGTAAAGGGAAAGGTAGACGGAAAAGGGTTTTTGAGAAAGTTTTTGGTAAAGATCTCCCTGTCTGTGTCCCTCTCTTTCTCCTGCACTCACACTGTCTGTCTCGCACTTACTCTCCTTCGATTCCCTGGCCTCTATGTGGAATTGATAAGTCACGTCCTCGAAGTGCTCGGTTGGATCTTAAAGAAGTATATAGGAAAGAGGTGGTAGGAGCGGAAGGTGTCCTGCTCCTCCACCATAAAGGAACAAGTCTTCAACGAGGGAGTAGTGGGGAAAAAATGACTACTACTACTACTTCTTCTTATTCTTCTTGTTCCTCTGCTGAGACTACTTTCACGGAACTGAACTTGCACGTACTTGTGCACAATAATGCTAATGATGATGATAATAATAATAGGAGGGAGAGAGATGCCGAAAGTGAGAGCTACACTACAGAGGATGAATGGTAGGATGGGAGTGCGTAGTGTGTGTTGAAGTGGAGAGGAGGCACAGAGGATGGGAGAAAAGGAACAAGTCTTTGCAGTTGACGAGTCGAGAAGAATTGATCCTCTTGAATAGAAATCCTTCTGTAAATCCATGGTCCAGATGCCAATTCCCAAGATGGAATCAAGTCTTCAAGTCATCCTCACTTTATGGGGACCACTGGTTGTAGTAGTAGTAGTAGAAAGTTGTTGTGCCGAACTTCACCACTATTTCAGTTGCTGTTTACATTATTGAGCTGTATGTACGACCATTATTTTAGTTTGAGGGGAGAGGGAGTGAGGAAGTACTGCTCAAGAGTCTCTGGTAGCATGGAAGGGCTTAAAAGACTGAGCGTTGAGGGAGGGATTGGTCGAAGTAGAATGTATAGGTACGTTTTTCTTCCTTTTTTTTATGTTGACGAAATTACGTACGTATAGTACCTTTGAAAATAGACATGTACATAAGCACACACAATAATGATGGTCCTTTAGCCGCGTGTACTTAAGCTACTTTCATATCACCGTGGTTTTACGTTTACGCTAAAAGTGTGTGCAAGTGTCGAAAAAGGGATAAGGGAGTCAAGTTGTCGTGGCCGGACTATTTGTGGAACACTTTCCGCTCGATTGTAGATGCTCTATTGTGCATACAAATACGTATACGTATGCATACGTGGTTGGTTTTTACAGGAGTGTTTATGTGCAAGATTGGGGTAGTGTACACATTTATAGGGGCTGTTCTTTTGTGTCATCATGTGTTTTTGTATCTTCAGAGAGGATCACCGTTTTGTTTAATGGAAATAGTCTCTCTCACACTTGAATCCTCTCGCCCTTCTTTGTTCTCCCGACCTTCCACTGTTACCCTCTTGCGTATGAAATCCTCATCCAAAAATGTTTGCACGCACATTGCATTGTGTGTGTACGCAGTGTACAGTCACCCTTTAACAACATGACAGGTGGAAATCACTTTTTTGAGCGTAAAAGATTTAAATATCAGGCTTTCAAAATTACCTCGATACACCCTTTGCAAAACAAAAGCAAAAATAAAATCATGGATATTTCTTTTACATATTAATCCATGTCTGTGAAAGTTGCCGCATTCACGAACCCGCTAGCTGTAACAAAGTATTGTAGTTGGACATTTGAAAGTTTGCGTGGGCCTATATTTTTTAAGTGTTAATTCTTTGGCTAGGATTGTGCATGTTGTTTGAGGGTTTTTATAAAAGCTTGTGACGTTTTTTTCCTGGGAGGATTAATGAGATTTATTTACACTTTGCGATTAGATTTGTGCTTTAAAAGCTTTCCGAAAACATGGGAATTGGATTTCCTTTGAGTGTTTCATTATTTTTGAACATACATACCAGAGGAAAGACCTGTCTGTTGGGGTGGAAGAGGACTGGACAGCCACGGCTTAAGTCAGATTCAGCGAATGACGTTGGATAAAGGGACGATATATGTATGTGTAGTTTTTTGGCATTCTCTTGCATGCAGGGATTTCCTGGACTTGCCTTTGTTTTTAACAGTGTTTTCACTCCAACAGTTTCAATACTGGGTTAGAATAATCTCAACAACAATCTCTCCTAACTTTCATCCATGGTTAAAGTTATAAAAGTACGTACTTTTATACCGTCTACCGCCTTCGATTTTCCATGCATTCCCTGTGTCTAGTTCAATACAAATAGTACCAAACCAAACAAATGGTACCATACAAATAGTTGGTTTTTTCGGAAAGAGTGTGATGGACAGGGGCTTAGTTTAGATTTATTGGGTCACTGAGGGAGTTTTGGTTTCCTAGAGTAGATAATAATTGATATAATTATTAGAATATTTAATACTTTTACAAACTTTGTATAGCTCCTACACCATATTCTGCACCATTATTCACGTTCAAAGCAAAATCTTTTGCATAAATGTTGTGATAACTACCGGGATAAAATTAATGACCATTCTGGGGACGTGAAGGGTAGATAATATATCGGGGAGTGTGAAAGCATGTTCTTTGTTCATCCTTCTTTCCGGAAATGGCGGGACGGGAGTTGGTGAGAGTCTAGTATGGCAAAGGGGAGAATGGGCAGATTGTGCATTATTATTTAGCTGCTATCACTCTTGCTGCTCCAACTAATACCTTCTAGTGCTATTAATACTGAGGAGAAGAATGAGATTTTGGGGGCAGGAGGAGAATACGAGGAATTCAATCCAATCGAGACCTATGAAGTCAATCTGGCACGGTTTGTGATTAATTCCGTTAGATTGTAATTTACTCTGGACATTTGTTAACTCTCTCCTGGCTTTCTCTCTCTCTCTCTTTCTCTCTCTATCCTTCCCTTTTTCTCTCCCTCAACCTTCCGTCAATCTCGTCCCCTTCCTTCCCCTGCTTAGTAGGACAGGAGGGAGCTGATGCATCTCAGTAGGCTGGAAAGGACCGGTATTGGAAATGTGCGAGACAAGGAGCATGGTGGGAGAACATGATTAAAAATCTACGAAGATTGTCCCTCTTCCCATTCACCCCACAAAGACCAGACGGGTTCACAGGAGAGGACCATTTCATTCTTTATTATGTATGAGTTGGATTGTTGAATTAGTTTCAGAGGGTGTGTATATGTAATGTTTCCGAGTGAGGTGAACTAGATATTTGGGAACATGTTGGAACTCTATCACTTTGTTATGGATCTTGGCTACAGTGAAGGAGTGCATGTCCCCGCCACTGCCACCACCACCGCTTCTGCCTGGACCAGAGCGTACTGGTTCCTTGAAAAAAAATCTTATCAAACTAGGAGCAATAATAGAGCTAAATGGTACAGCGAGTATAGTAGAGACGTCGGTTTTTATATCCTTCCCTATACTTTTGACTGAGTAGAGCGGCACATTTTGTGGAGGATAAAGATTTTCACACTGTATGGTTATAATCTAATACATGTCTGGGCGTACCTATGTATTATATATATACATTTAATGGTCGGCGCACATGCTCGATTATTCTACGGTAGGATTTCCATGAAAGGCTCTCTTTTTCTGTTTCGCTTTGACACACACTCCTTTTCACACGTCCGTATATATACATATTTGAAAAGGGTGAGAAAGTCTGAAGGCCCGAATCTTCCAATGCATACTGGTGTAAACCTATACTTAAATCCATGCAACTTGCTGGTGGCATCCAACTTTCAACACTTTAATTTGCTGGATATTGCTTGCACTTATAAGAACTGAATTCCTATACATACGTAATAGTTTTCAAGGAGAGGGCGTACAAAAATGTGTTCAGTTCGGTAGTGGTGTTCTTCATTCTTTTTTCTTTTACCAGGAGATCTTAGTCTTACGACATCATCATTGTGGAAATGCCGTAACCCTTTCTCCACTTTCTTCCCGCTATCTCAACTGAGAAAGTATAAGGGTACAGCATTAAATGCACATTGCATACATAAGTACTTCTTGGCAAAAACTACTGTATGGTGGTATTAGCACACATACGGAAATACTGATTGGATTGAATCTTCATGGAATAGGATAGGGACTGAGGATCAAAAAGATGTGTTCTTTCTTCTGGTGAATTGAAAGCGAATGGGAATATGTTATATGAGATGCTTGGATGAGAGTGTCAGCAGTCTGGTTGGAATTTAAAAGAACGGAGAAATCTTCCTCAAGTACAAAATCTTTCGTGAAGAGAATAAACATATGTACATATATGACGAGTAAGACTAGAGATACTAGTAATAATAGTATCTGCATGTGCATAAATCGAACATTTGTGTTGGTTAAGACACGATTTTAATCCTTTTTTGCACTCCACATTACGTATGTATGCATACGGTATTTAAAATAACAAGAAACATCCTCCAAATAGTTTTAGTCATAAACAGAAATTGTAATGACTTCGCGTCTATAAAATATCAAAGGCATGAAAATGATGTAAGGAAACATTTGATGAAAGGGGGAAATACAGACTATTTCTTCAGAGTATCGAAAAAAGGAAAATTGAAAAAGATATTGGATGTGGAATAAGAGTATTGTTGGTTAACCCCGCAAACCAAAAAGATATAGTTTAGTTTTTTGTAGAAAAGGAAATTATATTTAGACTCAGGGCAAATTTTGGGGAAGTGTGATGTAGATTTGGAGGGATTTATTTCCCTAAGGTAATAATTTGAAAGTTATTGGAACAAGACTACAAAGCAGAGGGAGGAAGATGGGAGAGAATAAGATTTGGTATAGATGCATGTATCTGTGTACGAATGGATGGATGAAGTACGTGATTATTTGAAGAAAGGCCGAGGAAATAATAGACGAGGGGAGAAGGACTTTTTTTATTTGGTTGGACTCATTTGACTTCGACGGGTAACTTTCCCCCCATGCCTTGTCGGTACTTTGGTAGGAGGAAGAACTGGAGAGGAATACATACCTTGGAAAAAAGGGAAAGAAAAGAGATTGGTGGTGGTTGGCGGTGTATTTTTCCTATTTAGGACTCTGGGGGTGACGATGTTGAGTGAAAATTGGCGAGCTTCTGAATTTATTAAGTTTACTGTTGAGAGTGTGACTCATTGAACGAGAAGCGATTCGAGTTTCAATGGACGGAAGAGAGAGAGAGAGCGATAGAGAGAGAAAGTGAGTGCAAGGCATTGCATATAGGGAGATTCCTTTGTACGCGTGTATACATATATGTGAAGAAGTGTGGAGTGCTTCGACTTTCCCCACCATTTGGGCCTATTGGAACAATACACATGCAGACACACACCAACATTCGTGTACACATTCAGAGAGACAAGGAGTCGAGAAATGGTACAGGGATGGGAGGAGGAGATGCATTACAGTGATATACGACGAAGGTCCTACCCAAAGGTTGAGAATAATGGGAGGAGAGGGATTTTCAAGGGTTCCGACTTTTACTCTGTTTAACTGCATCTTGATGATGGCATTCCTTGTCTGATGGGAGAGGAATTTAGATTTATTTATTTGGCTCCTTTCATGACACTCTCAGCCGTTGTATTATGTATGGGTGAAGGGAAACGGTAGGTATAGAGAGACAGCATGGGGAAGAAAAAGAGGGTTTTTATGTCGTAAATTTTGTTGTTATACTGCGAAAATTGAAGGGGAAACTAGGCAAATGCATGCCTCCAGTTATTTCCCACCCTCCCGCTAAATAATTCCAATTTCGCGAGGGAGAGTGAATATTATTCACGGTTCTACAAATTCTTCACCTTTAGGAGCATTTTTGGGCGTGAAATGTGTGACAAAAGGAATCTTTTATTTCACACAGTGATTCCAATACGACGGAGTCACTGTTTGAACGAATAAATCTTCAACGGTGATTCTATGAAGAAAAACTGCTTTTTTATTTCTCTTTGTGTGACACTGTATTGTAATAATGGTTACTAAATTTGATTGTGAATTTTATATTGGGAGAGTTCGCGGCATAGTGTTTCTCCCAGTGAGAAAGGGTGAGCTCGATAATAGTAAAGGGGAATTTTCACGATCCCGGGACCACGGGGAATAATAAAGGAGACTTCAGTATGTGTTTGGATTATTCCGATGGTAAGGAAAGCGTACAAGTGGGTAATGTGGATCGAGAAAAAAAGATGAGAAAAAAAATTAGACCAGATGTGGCCTGAGACAGTGAATGGACATTTTTGTTGATGGAAGATGAAAATCGCGTGCAACTTGCTCCAGATAAAGGAGAGGGAATTGACGAAAAAAAAGATAGAAAACTAGAAAACGATATCTTATTTCTTTCCATAAAAAAATGGTACCTCCACATCTTGTGTGGTCGAATTTTGCGCCGTAATCAAAATGCGAAAACGTAGAGCCTTTCAGTGAAAGGGGAGAAACCGTCTTTTGATATGAAAATTGTCGGATTGACGTCGGAGACAGGGGGTTAGAGAAATTTGTTTGACTGTGAGATAGCAGCGACAAGTAAAAGTATGTTCCGCTTGGACAAGCAAGGAAGTTTGAGATTAAAACGTCAAAAATCATTAGTCTTGCTGTCGAACAACTTCAAGATCTTGTGAGAGCTCCTGTCGTCTCCTATCTCTGTGCCCGATAGTCTCCCAGGCTGTGTTGTCTCTGACAATGAGTGGGATATGAAGCATCATTACAGTTCTCAAGTACATATCTTGAGAAGACAGTGAAGAAGTTGATGGTGGTTGCAAAGGTGTCTAGTACAAACGACGGAGAAAGCCGTCATTGAGAGAGTCTTTCAGAGCTGTCGACGGGAGAAGGGGAGGCGGAGAATGAGGGGAATGAAAATAAAGGTGAGGAAAAATAACGCCAAGTTAGTTAGTATGAGAGCCTCCCGACTTGTTTTCACCACTCCAGAAAATGGAAGAAAGTGAGAAAGAACGAGTGGGAGGAAAATGTTAAGTAAATTCTTAGAGTTTTGTGGAAAGCAAGACTTATGGTGTAGCCAGAGTGAAGCTTCTCTCTCATTTCTAACTTTGTATCCCGCCTATTTTCTCATATATGGATGAGAACTTTAGGAGAAAGCAGTTTCCAGATTCCAGATAGAATGTAGAAGACAAGAGAAGATAAAGCATACATCGTGGGCGTACATATTCCGTTGCAATGGTGGACCACAGAATTAAAGGAGCTTCGCATTGTACAACTTTTGCAGTTAGGAAAGCAGTAACGTCGTAATATGTATACCGTTGGGCAAATGTGAACGTGTTCATATTACGTATAGGGAAGCGGATGCAGATGAAGATTTTCAGATTTCCTTTCCATACGCTCTTAACTTGAGCATAAATCATGTTCAAGATGAACCTCCTGT
Organism: Disparrhopalites patrizii; assembly: GCA_034698585.1. Classification (NCBI taxonomy): domain Eukaryota; kingdom Metazoa; phylum Arthropoda; class Collembola; order Symphypleona; family Sminthuridae; genus Disparrhopalites; species Disparrhopalites patrizii. Next base: position 60,551 of record JAQGBT010000037.1, read on the forward strand.
CTCCTGCCTCTGACTTCTTCAATGTTACGGGTATAGCACGCAACCACTCCTCCTCCAACTCCTACAACGTCCTGTCTCCTCGCAGTATAAAATCCTATGCTCTCGCACAAAATTCACGGTGTGAAAGAAGTATCCGAAGCTCAAGAAGGAGTACAGAAGGGTACATTTTGTTGTGGAGAAAATTCTGTGTACATAACATTTCACCCTCATGCTCTTGCTCTTTTGTCTACTCTGATTGCAGCGCCTACCTGCTCCCGTTTGTTTGTTTCCATTTTTTTCCTTTATGGTTTGAATCAAGACTTTCTCCCTTATTTCTGTGCGTGGTGGATGCTGGAGAGCACTTGAGAGCTTTTGAAAGATGATGAAAAAGGCGGCACTAGTTAGTCTTTGTAAGACCATTCCTGGAAGCTCGGTGCTCTGGTTTTACACTTTGGCGGGCACATATACACATAAAAAACGGAGAAAGGAGCAACTCCCCGACAAATTTGTGTTCTTGGCACTTTAAAACAATAATCGTATTAGTAGTTACCGTCGTACATTTTTGAATAGGGTAGTATTTATAGTGGTCACTAGCGAATTGTGTGGTACCCGCCACCCTTGAAATAATTTTGTAGTGATATTTTGTAGGACAAGTAGTAATTTATAGTAGAAGTTGCTTTTGTTGCATTTTACACCTGATCTAAATTGGTCAGGTGTAATTAATATAACTATATATAACAATTGAATTCAAGAGGATACCATGAGTGCTGCTAAAGTGAAGAGCGAAACACCAGGGGCCAGAGAATCATATTCCTCGCTTGTGTGAGTAGCTATATGTGCGAATTGTAAGTCCCATAAAAAGGCACGAGTTTAAAAAAGGGGATGTAACAGGGAAAGTGAGGACGGAGTGAATTAATTTATTGAGAAATGGTTACAGGGTAGAGGATGCGTGTTTGTTATGATGAGGAAATGGGAGTAGAAAAAAAAACAGAAAAAGAAATAAAAGGAAATGAATGAAAGACATGGAAGTAGTATGTGCTAGAAAAACACTTTAAATAAATTGATGACGTTGGCATGCATAAGAACCTCCTCGTAAGAGACCCTCCTGTGGAGAGGCGAGCTCTCATGCACTTTGTAGGGTACCGTTGTGCCAATATTGAGTGGCATTCATTCAAAAAAAGAAGGCGTCGTGAAGAATGAGGAAGGCGGTGCTTTTTTAACAGTAGGTCCAGTACGCTGCTTAACGACCCTTGTTTTGACAGGGAAAGAGCTTAAAAGATTATACTATAAAGGAATAAGATCCAAGGAATACGGATGTATAGAGAAAGAGTCACGTGTTTTTTGTAAAAAGGTTAGACTTGCCCGGACAATACATGTGCTTAACCAATTTTTTCTTCAACTTAGGTTATATTAGTAAGAAAAAAATGTACATCTATTCTAATGGAATGCGCGTATGCTCGATGGTAACATGTGCGTGTACCGCCTCATATGATCACGGCAGTTAGTTGGGTGTTGTTGATGCGAATTTTTAGTGGAGGGGTTGAAGATAGACTTTGAGTGCAATAGAGGTACAACTATTATCAGAGACCGGTTGGATTACAAAAGAAAAGGGAGAGCGAAGGGGAAAGGAAGAAGAAGAAGGAAAGAAAGAGGGAGGAAGAACCTCCTGCTGGTTCATGGATGTTGGCTTACTGTGCAATTACTTATTCTTTAGTAGTGGGTGAACGTATGTATACGCACATATATATGGGGTGCGTGACTGCATGGTCGTGTCATGGACACCCAAACTCGGGTACAGATATCAACGAGATTGATCCAAGTACTTTTATATTGGAATTTGCTGGTGCATACTTGTCCAAGGATGTGTTTTTAAAGTCCTTGCATGGGAGATTTGGGAGTGCGTACGTCTTTTTTGGTTGGGAGTGCACAGAGTAGAAAGAGAATTTGGTGAAAGTGTGTGCGTATTTTGTTGGCCGTACTCAGTACTCATCTTGATCGGATTTATCGGTTTTGGCTCTTTACCAAAAAAATAAAGCTCCTGTATACTCCCACAACTGCTTCTACATAGTGGAGGGCTCTGGTAGAAGCAGTAGTATAAATTTGGCGTAAACTCTTCATTGTGTGTCTTTTTTTTGGAGGGGTCGAAAGAGTTGCGTCTTCCCTCTCGTCTTTTCCCCCTCTCTCAATCGTCGTGAGAAACGCTGAGGAGTTGAAAAGAGATTCTGCTGCTGACTTCTCTGTGTATTTTTGTTTGTTTGTTTGCCGGGTGAAATCCATTTGATGCTTGGTGGTGAAAAAAAAACTAGGGAAGGAGAAGAGGGGGACAAAGAATTGAAAGTTGAGAGGCAGAAGGGGCTTGAAAACTTATAGGATACGAAAAAAAGGAGAATACGAGATAATAGTGCAAGTACATGAGGCAGAGTGGCAGCGATTGGAAAGGTGTGAACAAAAAGGAGAGAGCAAGGGGAGATGTATAAAAAAAAGATAATGCACAAAATGTAGGAGTGAAAGAAGGCGTAGAAAGGAATGGAAAATCAAAGTATTGGGTAAAAGTATGGGACAAAGGGAGTGAAAGGGAACAAAAGGAATGTGTGTATACACTCATCTTGTGCAGGGTCGATGGTCATCAGTAAATGAAAAAGTTTGTGCGACGTAGTAACATATAAAGATCAAGTTCTGAAAAAGTGTGCAAGGGCACCAGAGAAGAAAAAGAGCGGAAACACAGTATCAGGAGGAAACCCGGGTGCTAAAATATAAAAATAGGGGGAAAATGTCAACAGCTGATATTGATGACGAGGAACGGAGCAAGATGACGACGACATTTCACACTTTTTTTCCAATCTTTTATCTCTTGAAACTGTTGGACGACATTGCAGCTTTCTCCTTGGTCCACGGTGCATTTTTCCTTTCTCCCTGACATGTGTATATAGATAATTCTATATGTAAGTCCGTACATTATGCATTTCGGGGAAAGTGTGCTGATATATAATGGTAGGATGATCGTTTTCAGTTTTGTGATTGCGAACGTCTGTATTGGTTGATTTCTCCACGTGCATATCTATATAGGGTCCACCAAGGGTAGACCTTTTTTGTCGCAGGAGGTGTTGTCATTGTGTCAGAAGGGCTTGATTTCTTGACGTGGAAAAGTGAGCTAGGCTGGGAGAAAGAAAGAGTGAAAGACAAGTGCTGTATAAGTAATTGAGCGTTTAAAATTCTATGGATTCTGCTTTTGAGGGTTCTGGAGTGGCAATAGAGCACTGTATTAGGTGTTGCCTCTGAAGTAAAGAGAGAAGGGGATAGGGGAATCAGGAAGGGACAAGGGTGGGTGAAGGGAAAAAAGTCTGGAGTCTATTTGGGATTTGTAAGCCGGAAAAACTGGTGGTGATATCTTTTTTCTTTCTTGTCGCCGGTGGGGGAACGCTCTCTATATTACATTGCTCCTTTTACAGGATAAAAGAGTAAACGTATATCTTTTGTATGTTACACCAAAAGCTACCAGCGTTAGTCTAAGAGAGACAAAGTAGGAGAGCGAATAAATATAGGCAGTAAGATTGGATTAGAAACGGAGAGTTCAACTTTAAATAAAGAACTTTCGTAAGAGTTTATCTGTTTTGGACTGGATAATGGGCCCTGCCGACAAAAGTCATAGTTGCAAGGGACATGTGAAAGGGAGAGAAATGATCTGTGAGTGCAATTAACAAAGTTCGTGTTACTTTGGGCTTGACCACGCTTTTTCATAGTTGGAGTGGTTCCTTGTCTTTTTCTTGTTGGGCAGGAAATGTGCGTAAGTACGTCTTGAGGGAACCGAAATCGGTGGGAGACTTCCTAGCATGTGTTACGTAAAAAAAATTAAAGCAAGTTTTTAGGTGATATTTTCAGTTAATGTTCTCACTATCTGTTTTGAACAGGAGAGATATTTCAAATGTAGAGGACTTCAAAGAAAAGGGAAACAGTGCTTTCATGCAGATGAAAAGTACAGTGAAAGTAATTTTTGTTTCAGTTCAGAGTGCCTCTCCTTTTTGCTGGTCGAATGAACCAAGTTCCCGCCTCGTCTGAAAGAATTTGCCTTTCTTGTAAAACGCATTTGTCAACGCTGATGCTCCTTCTCTTTCCATCCCATTCAAACCTTAGTCTCTTTCTCCTTTTGTGTGGAAAGTAAAGCTGCTGATTTTATTTCCATAATCATGTATGAAAACGCAGCCACATACACAACATCTCCGAAAGTTGAATGACTGAAAGAGAGGGAGAGTTCGAAAGAGAGCGCGTGAGAGTTGTAGTATATACGAATGTATCGGTGAGTGCGAGGGCAGGAGCATGTTTGTTGAATGATGGGAAAGTGTGATGGATATACAGAGAGTAAAAAAGTCCTTGGAGAATATGAAAAAAGGATTGGAAATTTTATTTTCCCAACTGACTTTAGCCCCTTAGGAAAGTCAAAGATGGGTTATATTGTCATGAGTTTGGCATGCCCCTTGATTCAATTCCACCGCGTATATCTTATCTTCTCCCCCTTCCTTTCACTCTTCTTCTGTGTCCCAACAGTAGATGAACCCTTTTTTTTTAACTATTGCGAAGAGGAGCAGCATCCCTTTCCTTCCCGTTCTTTATGTCTCCTTTGGCTCCTGTCCTTATGCATACAAGCCTGTATGTAACTATTTCCATAGAATTTAATGCATAAGAAAAGCACACACTCGCATACATGGAACATATTTATATAGAGGTACAGATCTTTATATATGTAAATAATTTTGTCCCTGAAGCGTTGAAGAACGTACACTCAAGGTTCGCTCGTTGGATGCTGTACTTTTTATTGAATGTATAACTTTTTTTTGGTACGGCAGTAGCAGCATAGGAGTAATATAATACTGCACTTTTCCGTGTGCACGGGAGGTTGGGTGATGATAAGACAGGACACGCATGTTGTTGCATTTGAGGAGATGCGACACAGAGAGGGAGGGAGAGACAGCAAGAGGGGAGAAAAAGAGAGTGGGTGCATTGGGGTGTGATGATGATGATGATGTGGAGAAGCACGAGGGAATGAAAGTGGTGGAAAAGGTTATTTCTGTGATTGATCGATGATGTTAGATAATGTTTTGTAAAAGTGAGGAAAGTATAGGAGAACTATTTTTTTCCCTTGAAGACCTTTGGTTCTTTGTTTCTCCCCTTGTTGAGAACAGAGGCAGATGAAGAAATCATCATAATATTGGTGATAATGGTGACACATGTATGTACATATATGTACGTATAAACATACAGGATTTATTATTTCATGTCTCACATTATGATTCCATACCCTGAGTAATTAAGATTTGCCGGTACCGGGTGTACACATTTGTTTAGATGAATCAAGGATCATTAGCAAAAAAATGTGAATCTTTGGAATTAAAGGAATGAAAGTCAGGAGTTGAAATGATGGGGAAATCTTGTCGGAGATATGTAGGTATGTATGTTGTGCAAGGAGAGAAGAAAGTAAATAGCGGTAGCTGATGAGAGATATGGATGTTGTAAAAGAGTAAAGCCCGAGAGGTTGATGAGAACGGGGAAATGTTACAGGACATTGTCTCACAGAGGCACCGTTGGGAGGAGCATGGGGCCGTAAGAGGCTCCTGCAAAATTTTATGCACTTCTTTTATATCCCTCTTAAGAGTGAGTGTGTGCACTTGAGAAAGGAAGAAGCCATTGGTGTGCACTTGAGCTGTGTGTGTGATGGAGTGGGTGCATATATACAACATAGTTGGATAATAATATAGAGAATGCACACATGTAGGTAGGCATGTGGGTAAATAGTAGACTGATACACCATGGCGTATAACGGCAACTGTTATAGTATTAGTTATAGCAAAAGGCTCTGCATTTGAATTTGAAGATGGTCTTTGTCAAGGGATTTGGTATTTTGTGTATGTGTGTATGTATATGTAATTTGAGACATGAAATATAAGACTTGTATTCATACAGACAGGGCTCAAAGGTTTAACTGTTTAACTAAAAGTTATCCTTTTGGGAAGGATAAGAAGTTGATGGGGCAAAAGGAGAGGAGAAAGAAATGGGAGGGAAAGGCACAGAGACAAAGAGATTTGGTTGAAGAAGACATTGTGTAGTTGTCTTATTGTAAGGAGTTGTTATAGTTAAGGCAAGAAAGCACGACCGACTAGAGAAGAGTTGTAGCCCTTGTAGGATAGAAATGAGCACACAAAGAGGAAAGCGTAAAGAGAAGGAGAGGCTGGGAGAGAGCAAGAACGAGAGAAAGTAAAATGTTGGAGTTGATGGGATGCTTGGTGATGATGTTAAGAAAAAGAGATGTGTAAAAGTTTTGACACAATTTCATTACTTTGGTTGGCTACATGTCTCATATAGTTTTATCTGCTCCCTTAGCTATGAGAGTTAGGGGCAGGGAGGAAAGAAGTAATCTTTTGCAGCCCACGGATGTATGCATGTATATTCAAATCAGACCAACGTACTGAACATATTTTGAAAAATGTGCCAACTAGACATAGTGTTACTAACAGTACTAGGTGGTGTGACTGAAGGAAGTATAGTTGCTAGGGAGTGAATACGTGTTTGTGTGTATGAAAAGTTGGGTGGAATAAGATCTTGTGACAGTTTGATTATTTTCACGCTCTAAATATAATAAAGGAGAATTTTTTTCATAAGAGAAAGTGGGTGTATGTTACTAGTATAGCGGTGAGCTGATATGAAAATCCTAGTATGATGGGAGAAAGAAGGAAATGTGTCCCATGTAAGTTATAAAGAGGAAAAGGGAGAGAAAGTTATGGGAGAAAGAAAGGAATTTGTCCCGTGTAAATTATAAAGAGGAAGGAGGGAGTTATGGGAGGAGGAAGAGGCGTCTTACCCAAGTTTGAAATTTTTGACGGAGTGTACCTTTTAATAAATGATTCTCCAAGACTTTGTCATTTATTACACTGGGAGATAGGATAATAAAGGAGGTGATTGTAGTAGCAGTAATGGTAGGCAGATAGGCTTCCTGGACTGCCGTCAAAGGAGACATGGGAGGAGTCTTGAATGAATTTGGTGTGCGTGTACATTTTGGTGTGGACTATTTTTTTCTTCATCTCTTCTTTTTGTATTCGTCTCTCTGAGCACGTGGCACTTACACAACTCACACGTAACATTCCTTTGGGGAGAGTCAGGGAATGACGTGATGAAGTAGGTTTGTAGGGTTTGGAACATTTCACTATACACGGGTTTTTGTCCCAGTGATCTTCTTTCCATGAGAATGTTGATTATTTGCTTCGGCTTAATGGGCTTTTGGGAAATGTTGATGTAAAGGTAGTAACATAGGACTTTATCCATGGAAGGGCTCAAAAGTCCTCAAGACAGCTTGGAAGTCGAAACAAACACAAGCATATTGAAGCCTGTAGGAAAGCAACGTGAAGGGTAGGAAAAATACTATTTTTCCTAGGCTTACATTTTGTGGTACCAAACATGAAAATAAGAAAATCAAAAAATTGTATTAAATCGTACTCGACTACCGAAAATGAGAAATAAGCAGGCAATTTTGAGGAGAATAAATGCAAAAATGTGGAGTGTAAAGTGTTATTAGTTGCATCTGAAGCATTAGTTTGGTATTCCAGTGGGATTATTTGACTGACTGTTCCTCAAGGAAGGAGGACTCATTGTTAGTGAGTCCTTAGGGCAATTGAATGTCTGTATGCATCGTTGCATGCTTCCAGTTGTGGATTTGATGTGCATACAAATATAAACTTGGAGAAGAAAATTGTTTAATTTTAACAGAATTTTAGAAACAGACAAACTTACGTTCCTTTGTCTGTGTCTGTGAGAAAAGTTTTGAGAAGTTTATGTTTGTATGTCTGTGCGTGTATGTACGAGAGAAAGAATTAGAGGAATGACGGAGAAGTTTTACTTTCTTCACTATTCACAAGATGGTTGTTTCGGGATTACTACACATTCGTCGTTCGGCTTCTTCTGCTGGAGGGATTAAGCTCGTGGGTGGGATATTCATATATATTCTGTAACCATACACTGAGCAAATTGAGATGGAAAGCATATGGTTTATGTTCGGTTGTATTAAGGGAAGTGTATAATTATTGGTTAAGAAAAACAGAAAGAAGCAAACGTGAAGACAATAGGCTTATGGTGAACGTGAATGAATTTAAGGAATCCCGAATTTCTATCTATGTTTGATGTAAGCCTCTATACACTAGACCAAAGTCACAAAGAACCCGCGGCGTCAGTAAAATTGCTTAGTTTTGGCATTTCCTTTGGGAAAATAAGAGGCTAATAACTTTGGGTTGGAACAAACTTATGAACGATAATTATTTCTTGCTTTGCACTAGGAGTTAATAGACATCTTTTGAGCAAGAAAATAGTTTATTAATTATGTACGTAAAACTACTACTATAATACTATTTCATCCGAAAAATATAAATTTTTGTTATAAAAATAAAATAGAAAAGCGTTCATGCATGGTAAATATCTGGCTGGCCAAGCTGGAAAATACATTCAAAGCAAAGGAAGTAATTATGCTAGAAGAAATGATGGAGTGAGGGGCGAGGGACCGTCGGCTTTTCTATTCGAATCGATCCACGAAAGATGTGCATAGATATGGGTTTTGAACTACAATAACGTGGAGGTATAGAAATAGTAAATCCGGGATGTTTTTACTGGGAAAAGTAAGACTTGTTGTTTGTGAATCAGTATACTGAGCTAACTTTAGGATGAATATTCCAAGAAAAAAAAAAGGAGAAAGGGAGGCCAGAAAACGGGGAGATCGAGTGAGGGAAAGGGGGAAGATGTTAAAAAAGTATCCGTGTGACTCCGTCACATTACAGACACTTTTGCACTTGACAGTCTCCCGATTGGATTGTGAATAATGTGTCTTGGTATGTATATCCTTGTACATATATTAGTATTAGCAGTAGTGCACAGCATTAGAGTCATGCGGCTAGCTTTGACGAGAATGGGTAGTTCTTCTAATCCTGCTTGAAAAAAGACTCCCTCCCGCTGATTTCTCTCCCTTTTGTCAAGATTGGATTCAATCTGGACTCTTTCCTTTCATATCTCTGCCCTCATGAGCAACATTAGAAGTTATATTCCGTCTACACAGTTGTAACAAGGAATCACTATACAGTTATTGGAAAAAGCGTTAACATAACTACGGGGGAAATTATTGTTGTTACCAGTTATACAGTTATACATATAGATGAAAGCAACTGAAACCAGGAAGAAAGTTTAGGGAACGTCGAAAAGCGGCTGCTTACATGCTTACAAATGGAAAAGAATAAAAGAGAAAGTAATGTCGCCAACAAAGCCGTCGACGGCATGTACGGTAATCGATTTGTATAATTTGTGCACTTACAACTATGGTTACAAGTGGAAGAATGTTTCATAAATACACGACAAGCCAGTCAGTTCTTGTACTTTTGTACAGATAAACTTGTGAGTGCTAGGCTGCAGGGGGTATAGCATTAGTCTAGAGTAACGTCATTTAGTGACTATTTCCCCCTTCAATCACTTTCGTTTGTGGTTCTAAGTGACTGCTGGACTTAAAATGACTGGTGGGTGTTGAAGTCAGAAATGATGGAAATCCCAGAAAAAGTTTTGAGATATTTCTTTTTTTCTTGAAATGAATTTGTGAACGATAGAGAGAAAATCCATGCTGTTCATTTTATTTTATTCTGCCTTGTCGGTCGTGATTGACACGAGATAAATGGTTAGAAAGTGTTGGGCATTTTGTTCTTTGTATCCTTCTCCTCGTTTTGGTGGGTGAGAAATTTATGAGATTTGAGGAAATAGATTGAGGGGGATGAGTTAGAGAAAAGGGAAAGAGGCTTAAATGGTACCATACAGGATGGATTTAGGAACGGTGAACTACTTTGCTAATGGACTTGATTTCAAGAGCATGATGATAGTGACTGTGCTTATGGTTCTAAAGAAAAAGAAGGGAAGAAAAGATGGATGAATGCTTTGGGTAAGCTTTTGCTTCAATCACTATTAGCTGGTCTGATTGTACCAGACACGTCGTTAGTGGAATACGTACGAATAGTGTGCTATTATGGCGGCAAAATAAGTTATGAGCCACTGTTAAAAATGAAGTTGTATTAAGCCCTCCCGTAATTGTCGATTATGTCCGTCAAAATCATGACCCTTGCAGTTCCTTGTCGAAAGTGTGCAATCTGCCAACCCGCTCGTTCAATATTATTCACACAGTGTTCTAAAGAGCTTGGGTTAAAATGGTTTTTATTGAGTGAGTACACATGCTTTATATATTTTGCCCTAACGTATACACCCGGGCCGTGTCCACCGGTTCTAGTAAATATCAAAGTAAACGATGTAGGAACTGGGGACGAAAGAATAAGATTGTTGATATGGTTCTAAAAGCAGCAAAAAATAGCAAATATGAGTTGGTACAAGACAAGCGCTAGAGGAAAGTTTCAGTCCCCCCGATTGGACAATAGAAAAGGGAAAAAAGGTCAGGACAGGAAAGGATTTGGATTGAGTGATATAAAAGACTTTTTTGGTCTATATATTGGGGTGTGTACACAACTATAGAACATGGTTGACTGGATTCTAGTTAAATGTCAGATTCGGAATGAGAGAAAGTTCATGTGAAAGCAAGTTGCGTGTTAGCCTTTTTGTTCCTAGTTCTTTTTCTCTCTTCGCTCTCTCTCTCTATTTGTCTCGCCCCCTTTTACTTTTTTTTGCTTGGGAGCCGTGTGTTTCTAACTGTCTTTTTGCTTTCCTCGCTTCTAACCGTCGTAGCGTGCTTCATCCTCCCCCTTTTCCTTTTCTTTCTTCTGGATGTCCACTATCGTTTGTGAGGATGTCATCTTCAGGGATGAACAAGATGGAAAAACGGTTTTGGGTTAAATGAAAGTACGACTCTGTTTCTTTTCATTCGGTGTCGTTTCTTTTTTTCTTTTAACTTAATAGTGCTGACAAAGTTCTTTTTTTCTATGTCTTCGTCTTCTTTTTTTCATTTTTTTTTTCAAATTTCTCAGCTCCTCCTCTGTGTGTGCCCGTCTTCAATTCTTCTATTTCTTCCTCACTCACGTCTCCAAGAGCATGGCTTTATGCACGTATGATGGACTAAGCTACAACTGCCCCTACTAGTGTATTTGTGAAAGTACATATATGTATGTGGGTAAAGTTGTGGAGTGGTCCGTGGGAGTGTTTTACCTTGTTCTTTAAGCTGTTAAGAGAGAAGTGAAAAGACTTGTCGGGTGGCCACATTTCATACGATGTAGCACTTGGGATGTATGTATATGGATATTATATATGGACTCATTCCTCATGAGGAAGACCTCTATTCAACTTTTTTCTTCCTCTTTCCCTTCAAATACACTCTGGTCCTTGGACTGTCGCGGGTCGTGCTATTTCTTCTGTTTACTACTGGCATTCTCCTGGTACGTGAGAGTGTACGTATAGGGCACAAGTGGGAATTTTTTCTGTCTTTTCTTCTACATAAGTTTTTTGTCTTTCTCTCTCCAGTGTCTGTCTCTATTCTTTCCGTATTTATCCGCACGTCTTCTGTGATTCAGGAAATCTTTCTCTTGGTAGAAATATTTGTGCGGAAATACGTGTATATATACATATATATGAATGTTGCCGCGCATAGATGTTGTAGTGGGGTTAATCAAGTGACGCGTTAAAATAATGGGAGCAATTGCGAATACTTGTGTTCCCTCCCTGTAAATGTGTGCTAGAGAACAAATATAAGGGAAGTATTATTGGCAGGGACCGATTGTTCCACGCAGAAAAAAGTCAAGGGAAGAAGGACTTTTGTGTAGTACAAGCATCTCGTACAAATAAGTTTTCGTTGGTGTGTGAGAATGTGTGAGAATGCTGTATTACTATGTGCACAGAGATAGCCGTATTATTTACTTTCAAAGTGGGCTACAAAAGTTGAGCAAAAAGAACCTTTTGTCTTCACCCTAGTTGGGCTATTTGTTCTTTTTTGGCAGGGGTTTCAATTACATTAAACATAACCTATATGACAAGGTAAAAATTACGGGTCCGATTGCCATGCCAAGGAGCATGAGAAATGACTGCACTCCGTATGTACCTCTTCTATGAAAGAAGAACTGCACTATTAATTTGTCCACATAGTAATTCCTCCTCAGTTCATAAAGAATATTATTTTCTTCTTGTTTCCCTTTGAACCGTATGGTATATAGTTGGAACATTCCCCTTCTGTTTCAAGACCAGGGGCAGTAGTAACTCTCCATTTTTTTCACACACTATGCATCTCTATATGCATGTATACGTTACATTCTGAGTATTTAAATGGAATATCGATGATGAGGATGGTAGCACCCGAAAAAAGTAGCCGGAGAAAGTTGTTGGGAGTGCACATGCAGAGAGACACCATGTGATGACTATGTCTCATTCTTCATACTTAACCTCAGCCAGTTGAAACTAGTATTTTTTATGTGCTTTTGGCACACAAGCCGTTTACCGAGATGAGACGCATAAATCAAGGGAGCAATATTTTTTTTGCCGTTAGTTTTACTACCTCAAGTTGTTTGTTCCTTCTTTAAGGATCGTGCGTTAGACTGTGATAAAGCGGAGTAGTAATAGAAAAGAATGGAGATAGAGAAAATGTATGTTTTTTAAGCAAAGTACACAGAAGGATGGGCAGAATCCTGTTGGTGGAAGCAGTCTCTATTGTTTAAACTCTCTCCACTAGTGCACATGGAGAATGTAATTTTCAATCCCCGAGGTTTTAGTAAGATACTTGTGGGGGATGAGAATCTGGGATGTGGACGAAGGGAAGCACGAGATAAATGCAGAAGTGAGAGTAGGGGAAAGTAGGAGAAAGCTTAGGTGAGAGCAAGAACAAGGAATTGGTCACATAGGTGAGCTCTCCTCCAAGTATTACATGGTTTAAGTAGGAGTCGGAACGTGTACAATGATCTATAGCCAATGTATACAGGGGTGATGGGAGTTAATGGAATATCAGTTTCATGGTGGTTGCTCTCCCTTCCCCTGGTGATTTCTCTTCATCATTATCGTCAGTATAATGTGGGCGGTGAAGGGTGTTTGTGACGAGCACATATGAATACCGTTGCTTCAATATACGTCCACATAATCAGGGTAGAATACGTAGGGAATACGGTCAGGGGAAAATATTAGAAATCTATTTGTGCCACTAATCGGGGGTGAACCACGATGTGGAGCATATTTTTACTTCGATTGTGTGGGGGTGAGTATTTCTAGTATTCTACCATTTCCTCTTTCCTGCAATCCTGTCTTTTAGTCTAAAGGACAAAAGAATCTATTGGGGAGGCAAGGTACATATATCTACATATGTAATGTGAATTCTAGAGGGGCAAAAAGTGATATTATGAACGGTTGTGATATAACTTACGATTTGTGAAGTATGTTAGTGCTGGTTGTGTCTGTATGTGCCTGAGTGTGTTTGGGGTGTGAATGAAGGGGAGATTTTTTTCGAGATGTTTTTAGTACATGGGGAAGTGAAGGGGATCTTCTTCTTCGAGCCTTTCTCCTTGTGCATATATACTTATGTGAAACACGTGCTGTATCTACCGAGGTAGTTGTGGTAGTAAGCTGGAGTTGGTCACGTCATGTGTGTGAAATAATACAAGTCTTTTATAAGTTAAACGCAGCCACTGTATGTCGTACATGTCGGTGTGAGATTGCATTAATTCCTTCCCGACTCTCGCTCTGACCTGCTTAGGTGGGTTGTAGAGGTGGGAAGGGTTAGAGTGGTGGGTAGACTCCTTTCTCTCTTTCTTTTTGTGGCAATAACGTAATAATTAAACCTTTTCATAGAATGTATTATTTTCTCCCCCTTTTTCCACCCTTTTGTTAGAACTAAATACACGCGTGTGTGTGTGTGTGGGTCTCCATTTAATGGGGATACGTAGAAAGTACGGGCGAGATGACTTTTTTTTCTTTTCCAACGAGATTAGGCGGAGCGGAGAGGGAGGGCGAAAAGAGCAACATTTGTATGGAGAAAGTCGATAAGAGAAAGGGGAGACATTTCTAGCTTTTGATAAAGAAATGGAGAGATCGTGTGTGAATCGCCGGATAATTAACGATATGATCGTGGGGTGTAAGCATTTTTTAATGGGGAGTATAATCATGTATGAATATTTTAGAAGGCGTTGGAGTGTAGTGGAGATAGTGAGTCGGGGAAAACTTGGGGGGAGGGATTGAGTGGAGAAAATGTAGGTTTCACAAAGCTCAGAACCATATACACGTAAGAAATTAATGGAAAATTTCTGTCACGGGTTCCAAGCCAGTAATGCTTACTCCCACTCCATGTGTTTTGGACGTAAAAGAATCTTTTTTGATTGGGAAGGATTACTATCCCTCTTTTCACTAAAATATTATGAATGGCAATATATCTTACACGGTGACGGACTGGAGACTTATCGAGGGATCTTAATATAAGTACATGTTCTACCTTCGTACATATATCATTCCCTCCCCGCAACGCTGTCTACTTGCATGGTTAGGGCGACGGCTTATTGGGGTAGCTAATGATGGGTACAAAGGACTCAAAGACTTTCTCTTTCATTGTCAGATTATTTTATAGGCGAAAATGGTTGATTTTTTTCCCTCGTTTATTTTTCCCCTATTGCAATAGTCCTGTTTTCGAACTGTAAGACTTGTTCTGCCAATGTTTGAGGATCTTTATAAATACTACTATGTCTCGACGAACCTCTAAGCACTTGGGCAAAGTCGATGGTTTCAGAATGAACTCCTTTTCTTTGTATTCTCTCCTTCATCTCTCGTATTCTCTATGAGTCTGGTGAGGCAGAGGCGAGACGGAGAGAAAGGAAAATAATACACGGAAAAAGAAAGGGAGTGAGTGTGAAAGAAAAAGAAAGAGGGGCTCCTTGTACATACAGCTGGAGGGAATTTAAGAGAATAGGAAGGGGAGAGAGAGAGAAAGGGAAAGAGAAAGAAAGAGAGTGAAAGAACTGATTGTGACGTGACGTGGACGACGTGATCGTTGGAGGTATAAAAGGTTTTACCTTCACTTTTCGTACCTTCATTAGTTTGTTCTGTCACGATATCGGAGAAGGAAAGTTTGGTCTACAGATTTACCTTGAAGGGAAATTTTTTATGATGATTTGTTGTACTTGCGAATCTAGTAATAATGCTCTCCATCATCCCAGTACGTCACATGTACGTTAAGTAGGAAGAGCTTTTGAAGGTGAGGAAGAGAAGAAGGGAAAGAAGACAAGAGGAGGACGAAGAGGAAAATAATGGGTGGGTGGGGGGAGCGGAAGGAAATGTGTGTGTTTACGCTGAGATATTTTTGTACTTTGCTCCTCTTGTCTTTCTCCATGGTTGGAACCTTCTTGAGAATTAAGTCTGGAGGTAACAGCTGTAAGCCTATAAGTATTTTCTATGGAAAAGGGGCGATTTATGTGCTTGCTTTGATCATATCGACTTTGTTCAAGCTATGACTGGGGTTCTAAAAATATTGCGGTGGAGAAAATGAAGACATGCTACTGCCTTGCCTACGGGAGTCAATGATGCAGTGGAGTCTTAATAATAAATATGTACGTAACAGGTTGGGTAGGATTTTGCCATGTCATTTTCTCCGATACAAAACTCCCTGGCATGGAAGGCCAAGCTCCTCTAATAAGGCCGGTGTAATAAGCTCCACATAGGGTCTGAAGGAGGAAGGAGACGAGTGGGTGGAAAAGAGAGAAGAATCAGGCAGTTCTCGTTTGCAAATGCTTCCAAGAGATGCAATGCTTATCTTTTCTCGGGATACGTACATATAAGAAATATTATTTTGGGGAAGATAATAACCAGCCTACCAAGTCTTTCACACATACATGCATGCAGTGCATACTTTGCCCCTATTTTACTATTATTATAACCCCGACGTTTATGGATTAGCATTAAATAGATTTGCTGGAAGGCACAATTTTTTTGTACAGACTTTCCTCAGACCTTTTTGCATTCCTATTTCTCCGTGTAACACCTGATAAGGACGATGGAACTTTTATTTCCAGGCAGTGCTGTTTTCTCTTCTTTTTTTTTACTGCAAATGGGCGTGGAATACAATGATCAAATTTCAAGAGTCAGAGTAGTGGTAATAGAAAATACTAATAGTGAATATAAATTCCAGGTCTAGGGTGAAGCTCAACATGTACGGCTTTCTTGGCAGTTTCCATGCCCGCCATTTGTTTGACCACGTGGAAAATGATCTGGCTTCTAGAGTCGCTAAATTCTGTTTTGAACAGTGATTTATAGATTGAATTACTAGAGGTAATGCTTGATGTGGAAGGCATTGCCTGTGTTGATGTATGGTTTTTTTGCCGCCTGACACTAATACACAAGCTAGCCATTAATGCCTGTACGCCAAAGCATGTGATGTAGAAATTTATGGATTCAAAGAGGGTGGCTTTGTTTTAAATTTTCCGTGGCAACATTATTTATCTTAGATTGCTCTTTATTTTTCGTGACATACATAATAATGCCATTCATAATGTATACACTAAACCATTATAATAATGGTGAGAAATTCTAGACCTTGGAATTAAAATATATTCTCAGCTTCCAGTTAAATAGAACGTGATGAATTAGATTTTTTTTACTGGCGGCAAATTTACTCCTGGAGAAATGCGGTGGCCACCATAATTGAAGCCAAGGTGAAAGAAGGTGAAGGAAAGTAGGAGGTGGAAGAAGAGTGGTGGTTGGAGTTTGATGGAGGTTTAGCGGTTGTAAAGTGTGGAGATGTGGAATGATTGTTATTGCCACTAATACGTACTGTGGTGGGAAGACCCGTGGAGCTTTCTTCATGAGGAACGGCTCTTGATTGTCTCGAAAAAATATCTTCAGGAAGGACAGTTGAAGGTAGTTCGGAGGTGGACTCAAAAGTGGGAGTTGAACCCGTGGAATGCTGTCCAGTCCTATTGTCTACCTCATCTGAGCTTGTTTCAGGTTCGAAATGGGAAAATTCCTCTCGACGAACTTTTGTTGGTCTGCGACTTGTGGTGGAGGAAGTAGAAGTTGATATTCTGGTCGTTGTACTAATGGATGAGGAGGGGTGAGGGCTGGAGGTGCTAACGGTCCTGTTGATGACATTATCTGCAGTAGTGGTAGAAGAAGTGGCATTATTAACATTGGTGGAATTCCCAGGTGTTGACATAGTTGTTTCTTCTTCTTCCCTTGAATCACCTTCAAATTCCGAGTTATCAGCGGAGTTTTCTTCGTCTTCTGCCTCTCTCTTTAAAAAATGAAGAATAGCCTCACTGGCATTGTGTCTTTCCGTACAGTTGGATTTTGGGATTCCGTTTGTTCCGGTTGTGGGTGATAGGTCTAGCTCTCCTCGACGAACTTTAGCCTTTACAGCCAAAGTTGTTGTATTAGTGGTGGAATTGGTTGTGTGACTACCAGAACCACCACCAGGAGACGGTGAATCGGGACCTTCAGAGTTGGTTGTTGTTGGAGTAGTGGAAATATTAGTGGCCTTTAATGAATCTTGTTCTTCCCGTAATACTTTGGCTTTTAAAGTAGTGTTTGTCGGCACTTCTCCAGCCTCCTTGGTTTCATTAAATAATGTAGACGGCTCAAAGTCATGGGTTTCATCGTGGGGAATTCTTTCTGGGGTATCCACTTTTGTTCTGGTAGAGTTAGGGGCACAATTTCCTTCAACCACAAGTCCTGCGACCAGGATAATGCAAATTGCCTGGAAAAGTAAAGGGTTGACAACTAGGTTAAAAACCAGACTCATTTTACTACCAGAAAACTCGTGAATGGAACCGGGTTTTTGGTGAATGGTCTCTTTGTACTTATGCACAGGATGACCGAATATTATAAATAATTTTCTTTTGTAGAAAATGCGTAACGTAAAAACTTTTGTTAGCAACTGAAAATTTTTGCCTGGCATTAATATGTAATATTTACTCGCTTGACTTTTCAAAAGACTATGCGGGGCAAGAGAAGAATACTGTTTTAATTTTCACAATCCTGTATTTGTTATTGCGTTTGTAATATAGTAATAATAATAACAACGGCGCACGTTTGCTTAGGAATGTAAAAGGAAATTTTGAAAGAGAAAAAGATAAGTAAAAGAAGAGAGAAAATGTTTTGATCGGGAAGGGATAGGATTAGGCGACATCGTGTTAAAACACACAAGGTATAAGCGAAGGGTATATGGCTTAGGATCAGTATAGGTGGTAGTAAGTTATAATGGTGGCGGAAAAAAAGCACAGAAATACATGTTTTCAACTTTGACATTCCGCCTGTTTCTACCGGGTGAGTGGGAGGTTGTGGTCCAGATGTTATAGTAGCATAACTCATTGCTCGCCTTACCGTGCGTTTAGAGGTAAGAGTACGATATGTAAGGGGAAGCAAGTGAGTACCAAAGGTCTTTATAACGGTTTTGTGGCTGGATAGTTAAAAGGCAGGAGCATTGGAGTTGAAGTTAGTACCAGGGAAGAGAAAAGCTTGGGATTATAATGGAATATTCTCTACTATTATTATTCAGGATATTCAATTCTTATGGTGTAGAGAGGAGAATTTGTACATTTTTCGGAGAATAATGTGAAAGTATATAGGAGAGAATTGAATAAAGAGAAAGAGGGAAAGTGACGTGGAAAGTTTGTGGTAGAATAAAGCCTATTCGTGGGAAGTTGTTGTGTGTGTGTGTGTGTGTGAGAAAGAGTCAAGTACGTAATCCCGTAGTAGAGCGTATAGACTAACCTTCATTGTTCGGAGTTTTGCAAGGAGATAAGTGCGTTTCTCTGTCACGATTTAGTCTGCCTTTGAGCGATATTTGCCCGAGTTTTGCGAGTTTGGGGTGGTTCCTTGCTGAAGGAGGGATTTCTTCCCCGGTGGAGTGGCAGTGGCCGTGGCACAAAGTGTGAAAAGTACTAAATACGAGACTAATGCTCAAACCAATGTAATATTACGTAGGATGGAACGATGGAACAGTTGGAGAAGAACTCTCTCTCTTTAAGATGTTCCGATTCCTAGAGAACTTGATTTCAAGTGTGAATTTTACTGGAGAGAGTTATTGCCTTTTATACGGAGGAGGACTCGTCTGGCAAATGCCTTGATATCTATTCCCCTTACATGAGGATAATTACTTATATCGTGAATATTATATCCTATAATCCACCACATTCTACAGGAAGTACATAATTGAGTGGAACATGTACATTATTGCCCAAATTTATAAGGCTCTGGACCCATTAATAGTAGTGTCTCACTTTGTGTGTAGAGTTCAGAGGATTTCTTCGCTGGAGGCAAGATAAGTTCTAGCTCTGTATAACAAGGCAAACTCCGGGTTCTTTTTATAGACTACCTTAAACACAAAAGACAACGTGTGGCCACTACTTTATTACCGCAAGAAGCGACTAGGGAAGAGTGTACAGGCTAGGGAGGGAATGGACAAGGCCAAGGGCTTAGGTGAATGTATTTGTGAACACATGTATCTATGTATATACTTATACATATATAAACCGGCACTGCTTGATGATACGTCAAGGTTCTTAATTTCCTTAACGACGCAAACAGATTACATTAATTGCTTCTTGATTGCTGTGGTTTTTGATGGCTTCTCACTCAGGCCGGGGATGAAATGGAGTATGTCGATACTTGTGTATACATATAATATACGTATGCCCATGACCACCGCTAAAGACTCAGGGAGCTGTGAAAGAGTTCACCTCGTCATGCTATTTTCGATTATGATTACTTGCTATACGGGAGGGATGCATTCAATTATGATTTTGTTTATGTTGAACAACATGTTTCCACAGGGTTACTACAGATATTAGAGGAGGGAAAATGAGTGGGTTTTCAATTTGACTCACAACCAAGTTCAGGGAGAGGAAATTAGAAGAGGGTTTCCTCCGTAATTAATAATCAGTGTCCGGTGTATACGCGTGGGAGTTTGTGTTGGAGTCTGTGATTTTACACGGCAGCGAGGTTTTCAGCAGCATTTTCCTCGGTTGTGGATTGAGCCACAGGGATTAGGAAAATTTTGTTGTTTTTATTTTCTTATGGATATTTAAGGGGTAATCAAACTATTAGCACTATCTCAAGATTGTGTTATTGATATATGGTGTGCACATAGCTACATATACATACATTTCGGGTTCAAAATTATTTAGTATATTTCATTATAATTTACTGTATTAGTAGCATAGAGCTCAAATCTGAAGGAATCTTAAGGTGGAGTGTTGATGGGGACTTAACGGGTTAATTGAATAGCACTGCACGTACCTACATACGCAATCGTTCTCCCAGCCTTCCGAAGGAATATGCGAGCAATAATCAAGTGTAGTTGATACCGTCTTGAACTTTTCAAGGATGGACAATATATGCTATTTGTGAAAGAATCCTTCTACGTTGTTGTGGCATATCTATCTTAACTTCTTATTACGGAAGCTGAAAACGGAAATATTAGGGAGAATTACGGTCAATTTGAATAAAGCTCAAAGAAGTGCAGCGCAGCTGTTTTAAGTAATATCTTGATGAGCTAGTGATTACATATCTTGTTGATGGAAGCTCCAACTAGAGATAATAGTAGCTTCTGGTGCGGTGATGAGAAAGAACGAATGGGAATAAAATGGTAAAGAAAGCTATCATTAAATTACAATGACATATACATACATGAAAATAAAAAGTTATACGATGACAGGGGAC
This sequence comes from Disparrhopalites patrizii, assembly GCA_034698585.1. Classification (NCBI taxonomy): domain Eukaryota; kingdom Metazoa; phylum Arthropoda; class Collembola; order Symphypleona; family Sminthuridae; genus Disparrhopalites; species Disparrhopalites patrizii. Next base: position 81,155 of record JAQGBT010000037.1, read on the forward strand.
CCGGGTTTTATGACCACGAAATTGGTTCGAATCAAGAGAATAGGAGGAGATCCTTTCTATCTTTAGTGGTAAAAATAGGGAAAGAGGACCAGAGAGAGCGAAGAGGAAGTACTTGAAGGAATTTATGGTTCCACTCACAGTTCTTTTCTTCGTTATGGCTTATATATATGTTCTTATCCATATAAACGTACTCATAAATAATCTCAAAGGAAAGGATATTCCTTCCGAGAGAGAATACTATATAAATATAATTTTACAACTTCAACCTGCGTACATCTCCAGCTCAAGTTTAGAACTCGATATGTACGTAGAATCCGCCTTGTAATACGCTTAAACATTCCCGTCATTTTGCCTGTCCCACTGTCATGGGTGACAAGTACTTCTCCGTTTTTTTCTTCTCGACTCGCTTTCTTCCGTACAATTTGACTTTGACACTTGACGGAAGAAATGGAGATCCTGTAGAATTCAAATATTGGCTTCACAGATTCTTGCGCTTGCGATTTCTCGAGCCGTTGAGAGATAAAATGGTACGTTTTTATGCGGAAGGACATGCTTCGGGAATGATAGTAATCATCAGGAAATAAGCGAATTACAAATTTTCTGTTGAGGCAAGTCCCATAAAAATAAATGGAAAGTTCGGAAAGTTTAAGGGGATGATGATATTACTCAGAAGCAGATGATGAGAATAAGCAGTGCGTCCGTTTCAAGCAAGTGATCCCTTTCTTCTACCACATGAACATAGTCTAAATGGGGAAGGTACTTGAAGAAGCTTGAGTAGGAAAAAAACTCACTTTTTATAAGGAATATAAAAGGTCCTACTGTAATAATATCCCATTTCGTTCACTCGAGTCAGTTTGTGAGTGAAGTTTTGCGACCTTCAGCATATATAAATTATACGCTTCTGTCTTTTGCATTAGTATGCACGTATAGCCAACCTTATGGAGGGTATTTTACGCTGAGCGGGAAAGGCTTCAACGTGTGAATAATAGGCAATAAAAATTTTTTAAAGTTAGTAAAAAAAAATGTGGTAGAGGAGGGAAAGAAGATATTCTTGAGGAAGTATTTGTATTTACTCCAGCTCGCATTCAGAATGCTCTTCTTTATTTTGATCCCTAGGAATGCGAAGTATTGTATGTACAATGCACAAGATTTTGTAGAGTCGTGTTTTTATTTAAGGCGAGACTTACAGTTCTCATTTGGAGTAGTAGGACAAGTGACAGGAGCTTTTTCGGTAGCAGCGATACTTTCAATCCTATTGCTAGAAGTAAATTTGTAAGGGAAAATGTAAAGAGAGGAAAAGAGATAGAAAGAGACGCTGCTCTCGTTCCCCCTAGTTGTCATAAGAAAGTTATCCGTCCGAAGAGAGGATGATGTGATTCCCTCGACACCAACAGCAGCAGTTCAACTCTGTGTGGTGTGCAAGTATAGAATGTGGGAAGGGTGCAGCGGCTTTTCCGCGGGAGAATAAAGCGTCTGGTAAGGTACAACCATGTATGCACATTTGCATGTTGTACGTATATATAAAAAAAAGGGTTAACCTCTCCTACGCTTACAGACATGGCAACACATGAATATGGGGATGTTTTGCGGTTCTCTACCATTACGATTGTTTTGAAAGTATAAATTTTTCACGAGCTATTTTACAGCGCGTGTTTTTAACCCTGTCCTTCACTCATGTTCTGCATCTTTTTCCTCTAGCGTCCTACTGGTTGGATCTTCGTCCTCTTCTCCTCACATTTCCCTCTTTCTCCTCTTCGTTCGCCCGGTGTATCTTGAAAACCGAAGGGAGTGTTGGTCTGAATGTCAGAACCGGTATTGCATTGCCTTAGTGTGAAAGCTTGGGGAAAAGGAACACTTTGTTGGGACATGTAAACACTCTCATACTTACATGTTTTTTTTATGTTGTTGTGCCTCTCCTTGTTTTTTTGTCTTGTGGTTATTGTTCATGGAGACACGTCCGTACAAATGGAGCATAAGAATTTCAAATGGAATTCAAATGTGAAAAGATACATTTTTGCTAGATTTTTTATGGTCGACTTTTTTTTATATTTGCCTTGTTTCTCAAAGGAGGCTTTTAGATAGGGGGCTTTCTTCAAAGGGCTTTTTGTATCCTATTTTCCGATGTGCCGACTTCCAAATATTATTTCATGGTTTCTTTATCCCTGGAGTCTATAGTTTTCAGTCTTTCCTTTATTTTCCCATTACTTCCCTTCCACTTGATTTGCTCCGTGATGTACATGAATGGGGATGGAAATCTTTGAAAGGAGTAACTAAAAAAAAGAGAAACAAAGGAACATGTGTATAAACAGTAGTTATACTTTTTCTGGGGTGGTTGCCTCTACATTTTCCCAGTATTGTTGATGTAACTTTAGTACAAAATGTTGTAAGTATATTTTTGTTATTTTGGGAATTACAAGGTAAATAAGGGGAAACAATGCCGGGTGATTTTCCACTTTTTGTCTTTTTTTTCATTTCCGTCATGCTCTGCTTCATGAACTGGATCTTTTTGATTTGTATGAAGGGGTGAAAAAGCATGTTTGCTTTGCTTGGAACGGGATGGAATAGCGATGAGAATATTTTTCCTACATGATAATTCATTGTGGAACAAACAAAAGCACATTTGGTGGTATTTTCTAGAAAGTAGGAGTGTCGAAATACATTTGCGTACATTTACTATTGTCTTACTCATCAGTTCCTCCCAGGTACTGTGAAGTTGAGTGTTCCATTAAAGAAATGATAGAGATACAGGTGTCAGTGGAACAATGACTACTTCAGTAGTAGCATGTTACTTGGCTTATCTAAATTTCTGGATATAATTATATGTATACAAACATAATTATTACGTATTACAACAATCAAATGATAATGCATTCCATATGTATATTTGTAAGTGTATTTTTCACGTATTTTCTTCTTTCTTATATTACAGCCATTTCAAAAGATGAGGAGGAAGTGGGAAATAAATTTCGATGTAACGGTTACTCGGAAGAATTCCTGGACCGAATCGAACCCAACGGGAACATTCTAAGAGCCAAACAACATAGTAGCACCTCCGATGCTCGTATTGGTAAGTTTGGACTTGAGTCTGACTTTCTGTTTTTTCACTCTCGTCGTCTTTTATCCGTACATGTATTCTTGCAGAACAAGTGTTATTTGGGGAGATTCCTCTCATACATATAATATGTCCATCATTGTTTTCTCGCCGTATACTGGCACATCCCCGTTGTATTTAAGCTTACGTGCATAAGAGGCGTTTGCAAAGGAAAATGGGGTAGAAATTCAGGAAGAGTAGGAAATAAGAGAAGGTAAAGGAGAGTGTGTGGCGGTTCCATGTGGTAATACATGTGAGGGGATGGAGGAAGAAGAAAACGAAGGAAAACTCAACTAAAAATTCAATTTGTCCGCCACCGCATTTATGGCGTTCGCTTTGGGACACTGAAATTTTGCTATTTTCCCCTCATTTTCTTCCTTTCACTGGTTGCTGAAACGTCGTCTTTATATACGAAGCCTTCTTTTTTGGACCCTGCTTGCACTTGCTTTAGTCGGCGGCTTTATTTTTATCTGGCCTCTCCCACTTCCCTTCTCCCTTACTTGTTTTTTCTTCTTCTCTTTTGGTGAATCCAACAGTGGTAGTAGTAGAAGGACGGGTAGTAGTAGTAAAACCGAGTTAAATTTGTTTTTGGTAGCCTGCACATGCACATTAACCATGTGGTGTGAAAGTTTCGAGTCTGAAAATAGTGCATAAACTCCCTGTTGGATTGGAACAGCGTATTGTGTTACTGGTGGCGGTGGAACTACACTTATTAGTCGGAGGTTAGAGTGTGAAAGTACAGTCTTGTAGGGAAACTGAGCGGGTAGCTAGTAGATACTAGCTACACGACAGCATATAAGAGGTATGAAGGAAGAAGTACTGGAAAAAGGAAGCGAGTGTGTATATGTGGGGGAGTCACTGGAGAAACTGTGCACTTGATGCACGCAGTTCCGCACTTGGGGCTCTTTTTTTTCACTTGGAGACCAATCTAATCTTCTACTCTTAATTGAAAAATCCAACGCTTTTTGAAAGCTCGAGCAACATGATACACATTTGTGTATATCAAGTGTCTATAGGAACCTAGCTGAGAAAATTTGTGTGCAGGAGACTACGGGAAGCACCCGTCTCTGAAGCTTACACACGGAGAAGAAAAGGTGTTTAAAAAATCAGGAGTGAAAGTAGGAGGATGGAAGGATAGGATGAAAAGACCGAAGCTGTAGTGAAAGAGATTATCTTTGAAAATTTTATACGGTTTGACTTGACACGCCCTGATTCACGTAAACGTGTTTTGCTCTCTAAGATTCGTCCTTCCCTTCTTCTACAATCGTATGCAAGAAATCCTCACCAAGTACATAGATACTACCTTTCTCTACTTAGATTAGGTTGTAAAGGGAAAACATGGAAACTAGGAGAAAGTTGGTTAGTGCGAAGACGTACTCTTTTTATGTCTACTTTATCTAGTTCGTTTGAATGAATAATGTAGAGGATCAACTGCCTGAAAGGGTAATCATAAAAAAGGAAGTAGGTGGGGGCGGATGACATTGGGTATGACAATCAGGTTTGTGTTTCTAAATAACCGTTAATTAGTTGGTGTGTTGGATTCAGAAAATATTTAGCGATTTGGGATCTAAGTTCAAATAGGATAAATTTGTTTTTGCTGTTATGTTATCATGCCAATTAGGCTATGAGCATCTCTACTGTCCCAAACTGTCATGGCAGTAATATGGATGGAAACATTGGAATCAGTGCATTGATGCAGGGAAGTGTATCATGACAAAGTCGTAAGAGCTGTAAATGGAGCACTTCACAGAATTCCCAGAATGCATGAATAATACACAGATAAATTGCCGTAGTGACTCAGTAGAGCTTCGCTCTACCTTCTAGTCATCTATCCATACATGTATACAACATATTCCGTATTGAAAATCGTCTTTTAAAGGACCGTTGTAAAGGCTAGAGTGCTGTCAATTTATCAGAATTCAGAATATGGAGAATAATGTACATAGTATGGGAGATGGGAGCAAGAATTAGGGGTGAGAGAGATAAGCAGACTGAAGGTTGGAAAGGATGAAGAAGGGAGTGGTGAAAAAAGGAAAAGGGGAGAAAAAGGATGAAAGTGAGAGAGAATCATATATTTTTGTCAACCTAACTTTTTTTTAGTAGAGGACATTGAATCGTGTATGGTAAAAAAAAAAAATAACTGTACTGCTTGTAGTTTCAGTGACAATGGTATATGTTTGATGTAAAAAAAATAGTGCTGTTTCTGTGTAAGTAAGTAGCCTTTAGTGGAATGGTATACTTTATTTATAAATCTATTTTCGTAAGAGATATAAATGCACATACGCACAAACCCACAACAGTAGCGAAGAATTTGATGCATGTCTTTTCATTCTTCCTCTCTTTTTTAAGCCTTTTTTAGTAATAATAATAACCATATACTCGGAGTCACGGCCATTCTGTAAGTTCTCCCGCACTGTCTCTCTTGCTGTGACTTTTCCCCCCACGAAGAGTCGTGTACTTCAAATCTTGATGTATATTTTTGAGAAGTCCAAAGTTTTTCGGCGACTTGCTCCTTTCTTACTTCTTCCAAAAGATGCATGTATATGTTAAGGATTGTGTATTGCATGTTGATAAAGTGTATAGTGTGAGTTGTGGTTGGTTCCGCAAAAAAGAGAAAGAAAAAAAAGAACTTCACATTGTAATAGTGAGCGCAAGAACTGAGTTTTTTAGGACAAGTTTACTGGAAGGAGGGAACCTTTTTCCTGGAAAGACAATTCTTTGACACTGACTACTTGCGTGGGGTATCTTGGTTTTGCATGTATATAGTGAAGAGGCGTAAAGAGATGATGAGACGTGTGTGTATATGCTGGCGTGGTAATCTGAATATCTGCTTACCGCTTATGTAGGAAAATATGCATGTATTTTAGTGCTTTTTCTCATGCAGCAGATTAGCGTGGCTCCGAAGCGATGGCACTCTGTCTCACGTTGGCCTTAACCGTCTTACCCTCTGCGATGCCAAAGACACCCGCACACAGAGACACACACTTCTTTATTGCTTTTGCGGGTAAAATGTAAATCTGACGCCGAAAGTTTTGTTGAGCTCCGGAATGTGTTCAAAGCATGTGGAAAGGAAAAGTTGTGCTCTCAGTGTCTTTCTCTCCCCCACCCTTCGTCCTCCTTTTCTGCTTTCACCTTTTCTCCGATTCTTTTGAAAGTAATCACTTGCTGGCTTTGAAGAAAGTGTTGGTTGGACTCGCATGTTCAACTTGTGAATGGTATTGAATTTACGATTCTTGAAAAAGTCTTTACTTGTAAAAAAAAAAACTATTTCTGCGCTTTGAGTTGTGATGAAATACAGAGAGGGTAAAAGGATTGGGGGATATTCGTAGTTCTTTTTTCATGCAAAACAATAATTTTTTGAATGATTATTTCATTGTAGGAAAGAATGCAAAATATCAGTTGAATATAGAAAAGTGAAAGTTTAGTGGAAGTTTTGAAAGGTTGTTGTTCCTTGTATCTGGAGCGTTTCAGAGCTTTCCACGTTTTATTTTGCTCATGGTTTCTCTCTTGCTGTACATATCGTCACGTTCCAGGTGGGGATTAAATGGTGCATGTCACCAGGATTTACGTTTAGCAACAGCAGTACGTGCTTCCCTTCATAATTGTGTGCCTTTTTGCAAAAAAAAACAACATTCAGAGGGTGACAAAATTGTTTGGGATGAATTAGGATCAAGATCGGAAAATGCCTGGAACAAAAATGTTGAGTAAAAACTTTGCCAAGACACTAAGGGATTACGAGCTTGCATTTCACTTTGTTGGTTCTTTGAGAGAAACGTCGCTAAATACGTGCCCACATGGAAAACTTGGAGGAATGAGAGTTTTGGTCTGCAAATATCTTTATAAAATAGACAGGTTAAAAATGATAAATAATTGTAGTCCTGCATTGTGCATGAATTCAGTTGCCTTTGTGGGAGTAAATTCTTAACAACTAGAGGAAAACAGTCTCATTTTTCCTGATAAAGACCCAGGCATAAACTGACTTGATGGATGCGAGCCGTAAATGGATGCATAGACAGTGTAAAAGTGCGAGTGTTTCTGTGAAAGATGACGGCAGTGAAAGTAAGGAATAAAAAAGCGATCTCAGTAGTAGAAAGTCGCCACATATGAACCATGATACATTCTTTGGACTATACGTTAGAACTCACGTGTATGCATTTCATAGAATATACAAAAATGTCCCGCTTCAATAATGTCCCTTGTAAATTTCCTACAATACTCACTTCTATGGGGAAAGCGAAACAAAGAAAAAGGGAAGAGGAATTCTAAAAAAAAGTTGCTTAACTATATCTTTGCTTCTAAACTTTTGGCGTTTATGTGAAGAAAATGGGCTTTCTTTGTAGATGGAATTGCATAGTAAAGATTGAGAGACAGGGAGCGAGGAAAGATGAATAAAAAAGACCTTGCAGAAACAGGGAAGGAAAGGAGAATGTAGAAGTAGACGATTATAGAGGTAGATGGTTGTAGAGGTAAAAAACCGGCCGAGGTGGAAGACGAGGAGGAAAGAGAGTTCTTGTGAGTAAGAGGTGGCTGGGTAAAGAAGGACGGTCTCATTTTTCTTCGCGTGAGTTCATAGTGGCGATGCGTTTTTTGAAATGTCAAAATGAAAAATTTAGCTCATTCCATTGAGACTTGGTTGATAGTTTATATGGTTTTTGCCTTTTACTTTCTTACTACTGTATTTCATTTTTTCCATGTTACGTGCATATGGCATCAAATTTTTCATAGTCACATGGTTTTTTGTAATGGAAATGTTTTTTCCTCATTCCTTCGTCTACCTACAGTATTTGAGAGAGAGAGAGGAGGTTTATTCCTTTTTACACAGCGATGGTCTGCTCTGCCATCAGAGTCTGAAAGCTGAAGGTACATACGTGTTCTCATGCGTAAAGGTCTTTGGGAGGGTTGTAAAAATGTAAAAATGAATATGAGTAATTAAGTGATTATTTTCATGGGAAAAGAACAGCTCAGTTATTTTTCTTGTGATGTTAGGCTTTGCATTGCAAAGTAAAACTTTCCCATTCTACATTATGATTCAACTTCCAGTGTAAACAAATATGATTACTTGAGAGTATTACTGCGTACGTATTTTCGTTGCAGTGGGATATTCGTAGGACTACATTCTGGTCTAAACTCAACTTTTTTTGTGCATGCGAGTATATAGACACCAGGATGAAAGTGCACGCACTTTCACCGGTAGCGGATCACAACACAAAGGGAAGGATTAAACCTCGGAAAAGTTTGATGACACTTTCTCCTCCAAGAATTACCTTAACTTTTGTATTAAGTTGAAAGTAGAAAAGAAGGATTGGTGACAGTAAGACAATACTTGAAGCTCTGAAATTGAATCTCTCTTGTTTTGTGTGACTTTGAGCAAAGTTGATTTATCTCTGGGTTTTTGATAAGTGTGGAACTTTCTCTTTATTTTTAATTACTATCCAGTTTCCCTCAAATGGTTCTTGTCATCATCCGTTTCTCTCTGTCTGCCCCTAACGATTTTGTATCGCCCGTGCAATTCACGAAAAAGTTTAAGAGCAATTTTTGTACAGATACTTGACGTGAAAATAAAAGTTATGAAACAGCCTTTTAATGGGATGTGGACAGTATATGTATATTTTCCTATAGATCTACAATAAGACTTTGCATTGAATACCAGTTTCCTTCCATCCTGGGCAGTTGCGGGACAATTATATTGGGAATATTCAATGGTTCAAAGGCAAATTGTCACGCTGTATGTCGCGGTACAAAAAAGGGAAGACTCGTATGAAGAGATTCCCTCCTTTCCTTCTTTTATCCAGTGCTATAAGGTTGTGAAGAATTATGATTGAGATATTTGTAGACGATTTTATCAAGCATATACGCGTAAATGAAGCGTGTAATGGCGGAATCCTTGTGTCTACTCCTTGTGTCTACTCCACTCGAACATAGGAGGGGTTGGTTGAGAATGTGGTATATCACTATCAGAGGTGAATAATTCTGCATTGAACTTGCTTTGCTTTCTCCTCCATGCTCCCTTTCACTACTTGTGAGTTTCACCGCACATTAGATGAAAGCACATACATACGTGCTGATGGGCATACATAGATACATATACCGGTATGCATTTATTAGTCCATTCAACACAAAAAGTAGACATTTCATCCTGTTAACATTTCTCCCAATGTCTTCATGCATATACAGTGAATGGGCATACAGAGCGTTTGTAGAAAAGGAGTCGGTTGAACTGGATGAATTCTTGGGTGTAGGAATTATGTATTGGCGTAAAGAAAAAAGAAGAAGCGAAGAAGAAAATGGTTGGAAGAAGGACAGGAAAGCTTTTACAGATAAGAGGAAGCGGAAAAGTCTTCCCGCAGCCCTGTCGCTTTTATTTTATGGTTCCTTAATTCAACTCATGTGAAAAATTTGCCAGGGTTTAAAGGTCATTACTACAAAGATTAAGCAGGGACGAAGGGGGAAGGGAGCAGCTTCTCCTATGTAAGGGGAGAGTGATGATTGCGACAGGCAAACAGAGGGTTGGAACTATGACGGTTACTACTATAACTTGGTGGATCTGAAGGAAAGCGTACGAGATGACAAGGAGAGACATAAAAGAAACGACAAGGATGTGACAGGATGAAAGAATCTGAGGGAGATGAAATTATTGGGATTTTTTTTTACTATTGTATCCAACTTTCTCTTTATACATGTACATCGTATTGCTACAGGACACAAGCCATGAATTGAATGCAATAATTTTTCATTACTTTTCATTCCTTTCTTCCTTTTGTACAGAAGATTGCTACCATTAATTTCGTATGTATATACATATGTGTACGTATGAGTGCAATTGCGGAAGGAAAAGTAGAAAGGAGATGATACCCTCGAGCAAATAATGAATAAAAAAGAGAACTATAAAGAATGGAGAGAGGTGACTGCCACGAGAAATCATCTGCTTCTTCGCCTGTACGAAATCCCTTTACAATCTTAGTGTAACTCTTTTTGATGACAAGATATTGAAATAAGAGGAAGGAACAGCATGGGACGAAGGAAATTGCTTATGGAAATTAGAAGAAAGCTCGGAACAAGTGCAAGCGTTTTATGAAATTTTCGTTTTTAGTTTGCACTACGGTGTACAGCGTTCATTGGAAAGAGATTGATTGCTCTTTTTTTTAGCAGAGGGAGGGTGTGAGCCCAGATTTGTGGACATGGAATTTGTGCAAAATGTAAATATAAATTCAATTATGTATGCCATGAAGAAAGCAAAGAAGAAGGGCGTACAGGGTGCCAAATATGATTTTTACACCTACTTCATAAACAAATCCAGCAACACACAAAAATAAATGATTTTGTGTTCTACTTCAGATTTATTGCGGATCTCGCCACAGAAAGTCTTAAGCCAGTCAAAATTAGTAAAGTCTTGCTTGGACATCAAAATGTTTTGTAAATGCTCGCAAAAATGGTTTTAGACACAAATTTTTACTAACTAGCTAAATCACTGTAATTAACAAAGCAGTATTAAACAAATTATTTCCCAGGTTTTTCCTTAATTTTGGAAGTTAATAATTTTTCCCTAATTAAGTTATTTTCGTATAAAGAACTAAATAAACGTATATACATATCTATATTGAAACGAATCAATGAATAAAATGAATCTATTGAGTAAAAACATTTAACACCAAGATCAAAAATTGATTTTGTAAGAACAATCTCAATAATGGTTGACATCAATAAAATTGAAGGCAAAACGGGTTTTGAACGAAAGTAAGGTTTTAATCATTTCAACAAAATTTGGCTTTTTATTCATGTTTCTGCGCTGCGGGGTTTGAATGTAGTGTAGGTGTAAAATCCTTTTTGGCACTCTGTATGTGGTAAGTGAGTTCAAAAACGGATTTTTATCTTTCATTCCTCCTCCAAATGATTGACAGGAGAACAGAAGGAGCATGTATGAGTTCCTTCTCCTTGTATTCGCTAACATTTCTATGTTTACACATATCATCTAATGTGATAATGAATGAGCTGAAGCATGGACATGATCTTGCATATCCTAGGAAGCATTCAGGACAGCCCATGGAGATCTTGAAGTAAATCACTCTGTCGCGAAACATTACAAAGGAAAAAGACGGCTAAGAGTGTGTGTACCTATATGCCAGATTTACTCCATTTACTACATGTCTCTTTGGACTATGATTAGCCTGCAATATGTTTTCTCACTTTTTATGCAAAGACGTGTATATTTTTGTATGTAAAGTATTTATTATTCACACAAAAAATTCGAGTTTAAAGTGATACACAAAACATTGTTGGGAAAAAATCACAGGCAAATTTATGCAAGAAAAGGGAAACAACCAATTTTGTGCATATTCTATTAACTCCATCCATATATGAAGATTGAAAGGGCAAAGAGTTTGTTTGTAAATGTGAGCCTGCCTGCTTCTGCATGACTCTGTTGCTCTCTCTGTAATGTATGCATGGAGAAAGTCACGTATAGATATTGCTATACATATCACTACGACACTATCCTGCCACATAAGCTACAGATGGTCCCTGGGAAACAAATTATTTCTTACAGAATGATTTATGATCACCGTGCTAATTTATCAGTTCTCTCACTCGTTCAGTCACTTGAAAGCCGTTCCGAACACTGAATGGTGTTGGCTTTATAGCAGAGAGAAAGAGAGAAACGGAGAAAGAGAGGCGAAGAAGAGAGAAAGAGTATGAGGGGAAAAGACGATAGTGAAAGAAAAGGGAGACACGGAAAGGGAGGATTCGTGTCCCTGAATGGTAATAGCTATGATGATGGAGGGAACGGAGGGAAAGTGTGTGTTAGTATAACGTGGTAATAGTCCGACTCACTTTCATAGGTCGTTCTGTCTTGCATCCCATGACCGTGTTTAAAATTTCAGTAATAATACACATTTGCTGGAGTATGCATGTCCATACATCCTTTATTTGCCGAAAAAAATATGAGTTGTGGAGAATGAGAGAAAGGCAAGAATATTTGAAGGTATACATAGATCACAGCCCGAGACAAAATGGGAGTGAAGAAAAAATGCCTCCACTTTGGGATATAAGCAAAACTGCCTGTTAAAGGCTGTGCTTTATCTCTCTTTGTAGTTTTTGTTATTCTTTTTTTTGGTAGTATTAGTAGCTTGTCAAGAGGATGGAAATACGAATGGAATGATGGGAGAAAGAGAAGGATGGGAGGGCTTAGTAGTATTTATGTAGTTATTGACAGCTCTTTCTCCTTCCGCAGGCTTTGTGCAAAGGCTTAGTAGAAGAATTTAGTTGGAATAAATGAGTCCGATGTCAGGATTTCATTAGTTAAATGGAAGGAATAAATAATTGTTTTTGTTTTTGTGGCAACCACACCATATTTATTAGTTCTTTTTAAAGGTTGTACACTTCTGAAACATGGATTGTGTGAGTTATTTTTACGCGAACATGTGTATCCTTGGCTTTTTTTTACTTTCTTTTACATGCACTCACACGCCCTGAAAATCTCTTTCCCATACACCGTTGTTTGCAGACACACGAGTTGGGTTACAGATTTGTTTCATTGAGCACGTGAGCTTAAGGGAAATTATGGGTTCATTGTGTATTAGGAAGGAATGTGTACAGATGAATGTTGTACGGAGCAGGAGAGGTGGAGAGGGAGGTGGAGAAAGAGCAGCTAGGGAAAATTTGAAAGTGGATCAGGAGGCATGTGTGATTTCAGTGTAACAGAAGACATTTCGTTGGGTCACATTTGCATTGCATTTCCTGCTTTGCTTCATGGGATTTATCTGGGGTTTACTCCACCAGATTTTACTTTTACGAGCCACCGAGACTAAAATTGAGGACGAAGGGTGAGTAAAAGCTTCAAAGGATAGACAAGTTGAGCAGAGAGGGAGAGGAGAGAAGTCGAGGGGATTTTTGAAGTGTTTCGAGGTAATGTTTATTTTAAAGCCAGAAAAAGGTACACAACTCAGGGACTCAGGGCTTTGACCCTTTTGCAATTCTTATGAGGGGATGAATGAGAGGGGTCACACGGAGCGGTAAAAAAACGGGGGGAAATCTAGGAAGAATGGTGAGGAGATGCGTGTACCATGGCCTCCCTTTTTGCTCCTGTCACCAGAGATGATGAGGAAGACGCGTAAGCGTGGACATGTAATAAAACTAATTTGAAGCTATAAAACAGATTGGGTCTTTCCTTAAGGGGTGAGACAGACGGAAAGAAAACAAAATAAACAGGGGATAATTCTCTTTTTTCCTTTTTTTTATTGTGCTCTCACACACGCTCTTTTATTTTCTTCGGATGTGAATCTCTTTTCCCCAGCTTCCTCAATCCCCTTTCTATTTCCCCTTTCATAGAGGTAGGGAAGATCTTTTACTTGTAAGTAATGTTTGAGAGTTTCGGAATTTCAACTTGTAATTACTTCATTAGATCACCTTGTAATCCAATCCGACCTGTTATGCACAATTATGTGCAGTAACGGAATGTGCACAAATTGTTAATACAGATAGTACCGAGAGAACTGCAAGAATGAAATGTTCATAGGATCTCAAAGAGTATAGATACGGCATAAACGCACGCAAAAGTAAAGAAAAAAAAGAAAGGGGAGAGAAAATGGCATATGAGGGGAAAGGAAGAAAAGAAAAGATGTAAGAGGGGTTTCGCGGAGAATAAAGGAGAGCCGGGATCGTTCTGATCGATTCCTTAACTTGACAACTATTGTGTGCCCAGAGAGAGCCATAAGTGGTGGGAGAACAACATAAAATGTGATATAAGTGAGGGGGTGGATATTAGCTTTTGTGAGCTCTTTATTTCCCAAATTTGAAGACAAAACACACCGTTAAAGATATAGGGGGAGGGTGGCGTGAGACAGAGGACCCTCGTGTATATGAATATGCGTGTTCCATGCAATCTGTGAGCGTTATTGTTCGACAGGATAGATGGATACGTAGTGTAAAATGGGTACAGTAATAATGTAGTGTACACTTGGGCATATTGGTTCACGTTGATGTATGTATATAGAATATGAGTGTACAATGGGGAGAAATGAGGGAAAGTTTTATTATGTTGAAGAAATTCCGTCTTTTCATTCTATATTTTCTTAAGTTATTGTCATCTTTTCTTTCATTTTCTCCTCCTTTGTCATCCCAGTGCTGCGGATTCGGGTTTCTATTCTATTGATGGTTTCACGGATTCCTGTTTTGTTGGGTTATACAAAAGAATAAGGAGAGAATAAGATCAGGATTTTTATCCTCGTCTGTCTATTACCATTCATTGGATCCGCACTTTCTCTTTTTAAAATCAAGGAAAGAATATAGTGCAACATATGGACACACATACATGTAGATATGCACACATTGGATCAAAGAAATGAGTAGTACAATGGGCGCCTTTTACCTATTATATTTAATTAAGCGGTACTTACCCGTAATTGCTAAGCGACTGTTGTGGGATAATTAAGTGAAAGAGCTTGAGACTCAATTTTTGTCGTTTATATAAAAAGCAACGGAGTTAGTGACATTATAAAAGAATGGTGGATCTTCTGCGGCAGATGGAACTGGGATTTTCTGTCTTGTGTAAATGTGTAAGTGAATTGATATCCGTGGTTCTTTGACAATGCAGTAGGAGTGACGGTGGTGACTGAGAACAAATTGACAGGAACCTTTCACCCGGTATCCAACCATTCCCCCGGAGAATGTCATGTGTCTGTAGATGTGAAGCGTTTGTTTGTGTGTGAGTGCATTGCTGGTCATCATTGAATTACCTTTTGTTTGTCCGCTTCTCTTTGTGTGTTTTTTTGTCTTCTTGTGGACAAAGATGTTTGGATTAGCTCAACAGGCAAAGGAGATGATGGTGGAATACAATAGGAACTCGCATCAAACACACAAGTCTTCTCGACTTTCTCTCTGAAAGTTGTGGTTGTTGAGTAATCCCCAAGGTTGGACTGGTTTGGATGTGCATGCATGCATTTATGTGTGTGCTCAGTGCACATGTGAATTTAATGTGGAGACTAAATAATACTCATTGGTTTCAATGTACACGATATTGGTGGGCTGGATGGGGAGAAAGTTTCAAAAACAAATGGGGAGGAGCTGTTTATATTGTGAGTAAACACACAATGCGGCGTGATATGACAGCATCAGTCAAGCCATGGGAGACTTGGAGACCTGGCAACAGACATGATGTGTATTGATACATACGTATCTATGTATGTAATTATGTATCCCATTCTACCGGCTGTCTCAAACGGACGGGGGGAAGGAGAGATAGAAACAAAAAGAAAGATGGGAAGAAAGTGGACGTTTGACAACAATTGGTGGTGGTCATTTCTTCCCTCATTCCATGTTCTCTTTTGACTCTGACTTTTCCTCCTCTGTCCATGACATGGTCTCTCCTTATGTTGTTTTGTACACTTGTGGAGCTCACATATGTGCCATTGAGGGTAGTTGCGGGAGCAAAGTGGAAACCGTATTAGTCTGGGATCTTTACTTGTATGTTATACACGCACACTGTCTTTCCCTCTCTCCCTTTCTCCAATGTCATGGGTTGTTGTGGTCATCCTCCCGCTCGTATTAGTGCCAATACACTTATGTGTATGCATGTGCAATGGAAGGGCCAAGAGGGTGAAAGGCGGGGATCTATTTTTTTCTTTAGTGGTGGTGGCAGTGCATTTCGAAGGGTACCCTGTGAGCTCTCACACTTTGAATGATATTTCTATTTAGTTTGACTTGAGCCGGGGAAGTGGATGGAGAGTCATGAGAATTGAAATGGACAAAGCTTTTACGGATATTTTTTTTTCTTAGTACGCATCCCTCTTTCATCCCCTTTCTGCTGGTATGTTCTTGTCTAGTTACAGTTTCGGACTTTAGTAACGAATAAATATGTAAACTGTTGTAACCCTATGCATACATATGAAGGCTAGAAGCCTCAAAGACGTATAGGTTTCATTTTTGGACTCTGGTGCGTGGGAGAGAGCGAGGGATGGCTCGTCATGATTACGTAATGTGAAGCGAAGTCTGTGAGAAGGGAGAGAAAGGTGGAAATTGAAAGTAAATGTCAGAGAGAAGAGAAGCATGCACACGGAGTAGATAAACATGTTAGGGATGAGAAGGAATTTCCCCTTCTATTCTCTGGATCTCATACTTTTGTCCAGAATTCTCTCCCCTCTCTGTCCTGGAGATGAGGGCAGAATCAGGGGTGATGGTCAAAGAATGATGGGAATGCTATCAGTAATTACCATAAATTTAACAGTTATTAAAAAGCGGACGAGATTTTGGGGAAATATTCGTTGATTTTCGAGCCATTTGCACTGGCTGGACAAACATATTTGCATTCCCTTATATTTATGTGCCTTTGGTCTGTTTTCCTTCCATCTATAGATATGACTGCTTGGTTGTAATTACTTTGTATCTCTTTCCTTACATGCAGGAAGAGCATTTCGTAATATTTTTCCAGTCATTTGAGTTCTTCCTCTTTCATTAGTGGTGGTCATTGGACCTAATGCGGAGGTTCCATTCAACTCCTCCACTGGCCGTAAGGCAATGGTAAAAGAGGGTAAAGTGAGAAAAGATCGCCTCAAGAGCAATAATAGTAGTTTCAGTGTCGAGCATCAAGGACGAGTCCTTGTGTATGAAGGGATCATTGCAGTTTTGCTATGCACGTAAACTTTTATATGTATGCTTGTGTATGTGGAAGGGGTAGTTGGTACAACGGTAAGGAAGTACCAGCTATTGGTTCTGGTGAGTGCAACTACAAGGGAATAAAATAAAATGAATTTCCTCCATCGTGAGTGTTGTAAGTGTAAAAGGAGGAAGAGAGGACATTTGAACATTGCATTTTGTGGGGGCCGTAACTTTGGTTGTGGAATGTGTGCACATTTTTTGAGTGAGAATGCCCCGTGTGAAGGGCCAGTCCCCCCAAATGTGACTAGTATAGTTACTACTTGGACAGAGAGTTGGAAGAGTAGATGAAGCATAGTTCCTGTGATGTCTCAATTTCTTTTTCCTCTTTCCCCTGTGGAAAAATCCCCCCTTTCCCCCTCCCAACATCCCGGACTTGTTCCCCGTTCTTACTCTATTCCTCTCCCGTTTGGGTATCCACATTTAGAAATTGTTGGGTAAAAGATTTCGTCAAAGATTCATTTATGACTTGGCGTCAAGAGATAATTCTTTGTCACTGCCGTTTAAGTACTTATGTCTCCCTGCAAGTGGGGAGGAGGCCATCATACGGGTTCAATTAGGTTCAAAACGTGAAGTTTGTTTATTTCTAGAACGGAGGGGAAGAGATTGTGTGAAGGGAGAAGTTTTAGGTAATTTTTATGAAGTGTTGACAGTAAAAATTACTTGTAATGTGTTTTTTTTTCGTTTTTTTTCCTTAAATAATTGTTGCACTACCCTCCGTGCACGTGATGGTTGTATGTGTGTGGTGACATTTTAGGAGATTATACCATGTAAAAATTTTTCTGCCGGAGCATTTGTTATTATTTTTTCTTCTTCTTTTTTTCTCTCTCCCTAGTCATTTTTTATGATGTGCTCATCGTAAAATATGTTAAGAGGGGATGTTTTTCTTTTTTTTCTTTGCAAAGATAGGGGACATTTCCCCCCTAAGTAAAACTCCAGCCCGGGGGGAAAACTACAGTTTAAAAACTCCAGATATCCATAAGGAGGGAGCGGGTAGGTCTTGCATTTCTTTTCGGGTGTACAATTGGAAAGAAGGGTGTTGCACTTAAGTTGGCGAGAAAAAACTGTGAGCATGCAATTAAGGTTGACATTTGAAAAGGAAATGGAAAAATTAATACTCGAGGGGCTGCAGATGATAAGGATGGGAGACGAGTGCATTGAGTGTGGTGGAGATTATACAGTAAGTAGTGGCAGAGGAGGAGAAGGAGGAGGAGGAGATGGAGGGCGAGAAGTATGCGGGATGGGGAGAAAAGAAGAAGAAAGTTGTGTGCGGCACATGGACGGATGCAAAGATGCTCGCGTGTCAGTATGTATTGTCATGTTTAGGAACACCCCTCCGAATTTTGTTGTCTGTTACGGTTGAGAAGGACAAGAGAGCAAGTACTTTTACGGGGGTGTATAATATGGAAGTTGTTCATGAAGAAGAAGACGGAGAGAAAGAGAGAGAGAGAGAGAATGGTGAAATATGGCCCTGTTGTTATTATGGATACTGGAAGAGGCCTTCTTTCCTGTTGTGTTCTTTTTTCTCCGCTTCTTTCTTTTTGCCCCTCTCTTTTTTTCTCTCTCTTCCTCTCATTTTTCTCTCTCTCTCATTTCTGCCTCATTTCTCTCTCTTTCTCTCTCTCCGCCTCTCACTTTTTCTCTTTCACCATCTCTCACTTTCTCGCTTTCTACATCTCTCACTTTCTCTCTTTCTACATCTCTTACTCTGTCTTCCTCTCTCTCACTTTATCTGTCTCCATTTCTCTCGCTCACTTTCTCTCCATTTCTTTCGCTCACTTTCTCTCCATTTCTCTCGCGCACTTTCTCTCCCTCTCTCTCTCTTCTTCACCTCCTTGACTTTATACGTTGGGACTAGTCCGTTGTTAAAAGCATGTAGCCCCTTAATCGTAATACTACTCGTAGGTTTTACATTGTAATGTA
Organism: Disparrhopalites patrizii; assembly: GCA_034698585.1. Lineage (NCBI taxonomy): Eukaryota > Metazoa > Arthropoda > Collembola > Symphypleona > Sminthuridae > Disparrhopalites > Disparrhopalites patrizii. Next base: position 99,813 of record JAQGBT010000037.1, read on the forward strand.
ACTTTTATTATCGCAAGTAAAGAGAATTGGGAGAAAGTTAAGTGGAGATCCCGTGTTACCGAATGTATGTAAACCAACCTGTTTATTATGCAATCCATTGTTGTACTTATTTTTTTCTGACCGTTGTTACATGTGATAAGGACATATACGGTTGCATTACAAAACAAGCAGGAGCAAAAGGAACTAAATGCACAACTTAATACGTTGGTTTTTTTAAGAATCTTTTTTGGACACGAGAGCCTTTTAGACTTTCAGGGAGCTTATGTCTGTAGGTTTTTGTAACTATGTACACATGAAATTTTGCACTTCGCATGCTCTTTCTGTTTGTGTTGGAAGTGCATTTGACTGTGTCACGTACATATTCGATTATACAAAAATGCTCCGTGATATCTTTGTGCAATCATACGTACAACATTGCGGGGACTAATAGGGTTCGTGCACATTTGTTTTCCTTTTTTTTTTGTCTGAGGAGACAGAAGCATGGTTGGAAAAGTCAAGGGGAGAAAAATAATGAAGACAAGGAGAGATGGGGAAGGAAAAGGGGTGGTGAAGAAAAATGTGTTGTGTAAAACAAGGGAAGAAGATTAGAATTGTTAAAAATATAAGCAATTGGGAGAATCAAGGGTTCAACGACGACAAGGCAAAGAGGTTTTTAAAATGGGGAACTTTCCAGTGCAGACAAAATGAGAAAAGGAGAGAGAAAAAGAGAGATAGAGCATGTCATTGTGTGAAAGTGCATAAGTATAAATAGTTACAGTCATAACATATGTACTTGGTTAAAGGAAGAAAGAGAGAGGAAGGCAGGATGGAATATGTACGGGAGGCTAACGGGGGTTATATTGGAGGGGACAAACAGTTGACGGGATCTTTTGAAGAGCGGAAAGAGGGAGAGGGAGACAATGAGTCAGAGTATCTCATTTCTTGGTACTTGGTTGGTTGAATCTTCAAGTTTTTTCAATGGAGCATTCAGCTCCCTCAGAATCTTGCTCTTGACTCTCTTTCTCTTGCCTAGTGTTTCTGTTTCTCCCTCTGTCTCTTTCTGATTCCTGGTACACTAAATCCCATTATGTTCTACAGGAAAGAGAAAGTAAGGGGCATCTCGTATTTTTCTTTTTGTCTTGTGAATACATATGTGAGCACAGGGTGGAAGTTGAGGAGGAAGGGAGGAGGGTGATTCTTCAAAGGAAGGAAGGGATGTGATAGAAATGAAGGGAACAAGTGATTTCTGGAATTTCTGTTAATAGCAGATTTCAGATCACATCCTTTCCATTTTATCACGCTGCTTAATTGACTTTTTGTCGTTTCCCTGCCTCTTCCTCATACCCGGGGCTTTACTGCTCCCTCCTTCCTCTTGGTTTGTCGAAATAGTTCCAACAACTGTGGAGATTGTTTTTTCTCCAACTTTTTATTACATGTTAATTTTTTTTTATCTGGCCGAGGTCTTCCCCCTATGATGGCTTTTTTTATTTCGTTACTTCAAGAAAAATGCCTCTGCTCCCAGCAATATGTTGTGGTGTCTTGTTTGTGGGGAAAGGGTGAAAGTTCGAGACTTGGACATTTTCTGTATTGAATATTGTGTGTTCAAACGCACAAAAGATTGTTCTGGTACGTCTGCAGCCATGTATGTGCCATCTTTTCCCGTTCATGTCTTGTTTTGAAGTAGTTGTCGGACGTGAATGGGGAATTGTCGAAGTGTGATGATGGTTTCACTTCGGGGGCAGCATAGAGAGTATGTATTTTTTTATCAGAACTTGTAATTTGATCTCAGAAAGAAGAGTAAAAGTGCGATTTTTTCATCTTCTACCTCCTTGTGAGTGCTTTATTCTTTCTCTACCACTGCTTGTCCTTGTTGAAGTGGTGATAAGATTTCAGGGACTTGTAATGGAATATAAGAGGAAGAAGGGAAAAGTAGTCCTTTTTTCGGGTCTAAAAGAGTGACCATAGTGGAAATGGTGGCGGTAGAAATAGTAAATGCAGTGGTGTACAGCGATCGTAAGTGAGTCTCAGAGCATTTGGTTTCAGTATTATGATCTTGTGCTTTCTTCCTTATTCCTTTCCCACAACACGCACGCACACATAGCACTCACCTTTCCCCTCTCGTCTTCCCTTTCCCATTTTGGGTGACTCTCGTGGTCATGGTCCAAGAACTCTTTTTCACTCGCCCCTTTTTTTGTGTCCATCCCCCTCCTCCGTTCCTTGGTGTGGTAATGACGGAAATACCTGGAGACACAATAGAAAGAAATGAGGTTGTGTACGGTTTGTAAGATCCATTCAATTATTGCGTATTGCCCATAGTGGTAAACCCGTGCAAATTACCGAGGCTCTTGGGATCAGTTTTCGAGTGGCTAATGTGAAATTTTGTACGTGTATCCCCATTCTCTTTCCTTGTGGTGGAGAACCTATCAATTTCTGATACAACTTTTTTCCCCTCCCGTCCTCTTCCTTCCGTAACAGTACTTGAGCAATGTATCACTATTATGTATGTATGTAGGAATGAAGTTTTCGAAATTTCTTTCTCCAACTACTGCCACAGAGTTTTGGGCTGGATACAAAAAGTTGAAAGTCTGGCGTTGTTGTGAACTTTTTACCCACCCCCATAGCTGGCCAAGTGTGAAGGTGTTTCAGTTTTGATACGTTTCAATGATCTTGGGTCCATGCAACTGCATCTAGTACCAGTTTCCGGACATGGACCAGAAGCATGGTGTATTTTTTTGGGGATTGTGCATGCATACGTATACCTAGTCGCCAAATGTGTGTGTTGGAAGCCTGAGATCAATGTGGACGAACGATGAACTCTTTGGATCGTGATGATCAGATGGAAAGAGCATTTTCAATACCACACCTTTTTGCCATCCCCGGTGGATGTTGAGCTTGAACCGTGTGTTGGCTGGCAGTAAATAAGGAAAAAGGAAGTTGGCTCTGAGTCATCGACTGAGTTTCGCCCCTCTCCGCCGTTATTGTACTCTTCCCGGTTGTAATTCCAGTAGCTATAATTTTGCCCCTCCAGCCATGCTCGTAGGCCTTATTAAGACGACACTAGTATTTTCTGAAGTATGCATGAGCATGCATATGGTTTTTTATAATGAGAATTTGTAATTAAATCTACCTTGAGGGAAAAGGATGTAATCCTCCCAGAGATAGTAAAGTCCTTAGTTGTAGCGAAGTGTGCTGGGGTAAATTAAATAAGGATTTAGGACTTGAGGAAATATTAGGCGGTGGAGGAAGATGATCGGCTTTCCTGGGGTTGAGAGTTTGATCGTAAAGAGACAGACAGAGAGAGGGAGAGAGAGAGAGAGAAAGTCGCGCGTGCCCCACGTTTTGTAATATGATTGAGAAAGAGTGATTATAAAGACCTGTTTTCTCTCCAGCGAGGCAAAGTCCGCACATACTGGAGAAAGGGGGATGGGGAGAAAAATAAAAGAGTGGAATGGATAGATTCTCATTGATTCCCTCGCTCTCTCTCTCTCACCCTTTCTATCTCTTTCCCCTCTCTGGTTTTGATTTTAGGGTTGACATGTGGGATAGTTTTGAAGGCGACCCTTCCGCTTTTAGTTTCCTGTATTTATAAATACTTGTATATGTATCTATATATCAGTAGGTGTAAAGGGGGCTCTTGTACCCTCTTCGCTTTTGAAAATGCAGTTTAAATACACACAGTTTCATGGGGGTAGAAGGAAGTACGATGAGGGTGAGGGTGTCATACAGTTGTGAAAACTAAATCATTCTCTCTCTCTCTCTCTCTCTCTCTCTCTCTCTTTCTCTCTCTCTCTTCTTTCTCCCTTCCACTCCAGTCAGCACACAGACGGTTGCGTCCTGGCTAAAGAAAATATGTATTTATTGACACGGATCGAAAGCGGAATGAACGCTCGCCCTACTGGAACCCCAAAAGTAGCTTTAAACTGTGTACATTCTATGCAAATGGAGTGCAAGGGGATCAAGATGATTTCCAGTAATTCTTACATATCTTCTCTTATGCGAAAGAGGAATGGATATGTAGCGTAGACAAGAACGAATAATGGGGGGGAAGGTTAAGGATGTTTGCATGTACCATGGTATCCACCCCCCCTCCCTCCGAAAATGCATATGCCCATATGTATCTTTCTTGTGGCAATAGTTGCTGCTCGTGGTGGTTATTACTATACATAGGTTTACATAAGTTGTAAAGAACTTGGCTGAACGTAATTTATTGAAGCGTTACACTACTGCTTCCACTGCTGCCATTGTTGCTACCACCGCCTTTGGAAGGGCTGCTTTGGAGCGCTGCAAATGACGTTCGCTTATTATATTCATGTAGTGGGACATCATGAGTCATAATGTGGGTAATAATAGTGGTCGGGTAGGACAAGATGAAGAGGAGGCAGAAGAAGCAGAATAAGAAGAATGAGAGAGAGAAGGAGAGAGAGAGAGAGAGGGATAGAGAGTGAGGGGTGAGTTTTTTGATGCATCTCTACGGCGATACTGTAAAATATTCACGTCCGACCATCCCGTTATTAATGTGGTGATTCGGAACCCATTATCGCTCATAGTTTGGTGGGGTGCTGGTTGTTGAGAATGAACCCGCACCTTTTTCATACGCTGTTCTAATGGCTATTCCTAATCCCTCTTCCGCTCTAAGTTTGCCTAGAGCAAACAAGTCGTGCTCGGGAGAAGTAGTTTTGCTTTTTTCTTCCTTTTTTTTGTATTTTTTTTACTGTAGTATTTATACATACATACACTAGGGGCGAGATAGTGCATAAGATATTGAGAATTTAATCTCCTCTCCCTCTCTTTCTCTTTTTTGGTCTTTCTCCCTCCATTTCTCTTTCGTAGTTCTCCATTTGCAATGCTTGCAGCCCCGGCTTTTTCCAGGGTTTTCATTTGCACGTGCATATACACTGCTATCGGCGTAATTGTGGAGAGAAGTTCCTTTTTATTATGTATTAGTACCATCAATGGATGAAAGAGCAAAAGTGATTGGCAACTAAGTTGTAGGTTCGAAGGAAAGAGGATTTTTGTGTTTCTTCATGTGTGTATGTACATATCTCCCGTTTCGTCTTCTGTTCTTTCCCTCTCCAAGGACCATTACTTCATCCATTGTCTTTCCTAATAATCCACAATTTGAAATTTCCCCCACATCCATGAGACGTTCCATTCCGTGTACCTTTTCAGTTTTGGGGGATGGAAATAATGTTAAAAATTTAGTGCTTGATCTCCATTCCTCATGCATAGTCGGCGAGTATCTTCATAATACATTTAATACGGTGTTCAGTAGCAAGAGCAAAGTATTTAAGTAGGAAGTTTTTCCGCGAACATCCGCTAGGCATAATATAAGCGAAAAAAATTAGACAGACTGCACTTGAACATTTTGGAACGTGTTCGTGCTCTTGAATAGATGGATTTTTCCTTTCTACATTTGAATGTGTCTTTTCTTTCTCTACTTCCAACTACTTCTTTTTTTACTACATATATACATGCATTTACCCGGAAAATTGTGGAATATCCCACTACGTATGCGAAAAGTCCCAAAATGCTCATTCACTAAACCATTAACATATTTTGTTAAAAGTCCTGGAAAAGTCATTTTCTGTGGAGTTGAACCCAGCCATTATTATTTTTTGCTTTCTCCATCTCTGTATTACTTACCACTTCGTTGAAATTCTGTGTGGGACGTTTTCATTGTTCTTTCAATTATTTAAAGGCATCAGGCTATTGGCTAGTTGCAAGCAGGGACACACCCATGAGAAATTCGAGAAGCTCAAAGTTACTGGCGGTGGCGGTGGCAGAGTTTTGAGTAACAAGCATAACAAGAGCGTACTTATAATGTAATTTAATCCCTAGGTTATACATCCGTAATTATACTTTCCCCATAAAAATGAATTTTTGTGAGCATTAATTCAAAAGTCGGTAACTTACTAATTTCTAGCTCCGAATAATAATTTGTCTCTTTTTTATAAATTATGACCTTGTCAAAAGCATTTGACGAAATTTGATGCTCCCCCTACCGTTTTGAATAATTCGGCGTAAAAGAGTGGGAAAATATCAACGAAAGTGTGCTCGTTTAGCACGTTGTTAGTTATCCTCAGGTGTGTGTGTATTTGCCCTATTTCATCCTGCCTCAATTTATTACGACAGCGAATAGAATGAATGTCGGTCGGGTTTCCACGGTAGGCTGGTGAGTATAATAAGAGCTGATAGGTGAACATTTCATGGTTTGCACATAATTTTTACAGAAAATTGAAAAATAAATGGGCGGTTAATCCATCAACTACTAGCAGCCATAATTGTTCAGCCACCACCAATGTCCCTCATTCTACCTGGTTTGAGTGAAAGGTCAAACTTTCATGAAGGAAATTGCGTTATTTGCTCGAGTTATATGGAACGTTAATGGAGGAAACAGTCGCTAATTAAGCACGGTGTGTGCCTCGGGAGACACGAATTAATGGCATGTGTCCCATGTAGTCGAACATCCCACATTCAGGGATACCTTACGTGCATGGCAGATTCTCCCCTGTCAAGCCAAAAGGGATTTCCTTTCCAGGCGCGGTCGTGGCAATAATTAATAAAACCAATGTTGAAAACTGTATAATGCGTTGGTCGGTAATCATGTTATATGTAGGTGCTGTGTAGTAATGTACACACCCGGTTTTTAACAAGTCTACTACATGAAAGGCACAGCGGGGAGTAAAGAATAGGTCAAATGTCCATGGACGAAGTCATGATTTTCGCGTGAAATTTCGTGTGCAAAATAGCATTAGGAAATGCCAGTGAGCTCTTGGGAAAGGGTAATGCAATAAATTGGGTGATAGTAATTACAGTTGATCTTATAAAAGGTTTCGCGAGTGTAAAACCACTCTGGGCGCTTTCTCCGTATGCATGTGTGGGCATCGTGATTGTTTAAGTGTCAAGTGGATTTTAATTTTCATGGAGAAGTCCCTATCTTGCTTGGTACAGCATGAGCGCTAGTTTATTTTTTGGCACTTCTCTCCCAACTGTCAAGTAGGATGTATGTTTTTGGAATATTGAATCTCCGCGAAATGCTTTTATACATAAAGATCCTGGAATACGGTGAAAGTGTATATGTAAAAAGAGAAAGGGACTCAATCAGAGTGAAAGCACATTTTAGTAGGACCTTCATACAATGTTATGGTCATGTATGTAATGTAATAATTTGTGTGTACGCGTGAGAGAGGGGAGGGGGAGGGAAAATGAAAACAAAAATTGTTGGGGAACTTGCTTTATTCACTGGAACAATTCCATCAGGATTTATTCAAGTGATGAAGATTGTGCCCTTCGACTGTGGTAGTAGTATAGGTGCTGGTAATAGTGGTTGTCATTTTATTTTACTATACAACTCATGATGACTTCATTTACCCTTTTGAAATACTGCAACCACTGCTGTATACCATACTGTAACGACTCCGTGCCATCCACTCTCGACTGTAATAATAATAATTATTATTACATGTGACACAATTTGACGCAAGTAAAGCGGTCTCCAGTATGTGGGAGAGTGTTGAGAGGGAAAGAAGTGGAAAGTAAAGTGTGAATGTACTTTATGGGGAAAGTTTGTTACTGTCATATTATTATTATCAAGACCATTATGTCACTTGGCAATGTTTTATTTTACGAGGAGAAAATAATGGATGCTGACGTAATAAAAGCCTGTGGTTGTTTTCTTTTCTCCTGTTTTTTTTGGGTGTGTAAAAAAAGTAGCATCACTAAAAGCAAGGAAAAGGCCAAACACGTGTTGTTTTTAGAATTTGATTTGCTGAATTGTGTTTTTTGGTTCCAGACAAGCTTTCGTAGTTAATAATTTCATAGTAAAATGCCTGTTTACTACTCTATCAGTCTGTGTTCGTTGGATGGTATTAGAGACAACAGTCTTTAAAATACAATAAAGGAACGAAGGACCACCTATGTACTTTTACAAAGTATGAAACGTAAGGATTGAGAAGTACCCCGAAGTAAGGATAAAAGGGTAGGACTTTATTAAAGCAGTAGCAAGCAGAAGTGAGCAACAATGAGCAACATCGTTCATGCCATTATTAATTATAATGATAATTAAACTATCAAACTTATTCACAAGTCGTCCAAATACTACATATAATGTAAATTATTGTGAGAGAAATCAGTTCTTGAGGTACTCCATCGGATTAAATACACATTATATACATGCATAAGTGAAGGTCATAGCTAAACATTGGTGTATAAACTAGCCTACGCCGTTTAAGGGTACATGAGAAATAAGTACTTGAAATAGGCTATGCGGAGTCTGTACCAGATGATAATGATTCATGGAAGTGATTATGTTGATGTGGTGTTAAATCACTAAATTCAAGTGCCACATGTTTTTAGTAACTGTATAGGTTTGTAAGAAGGAATGGAATTTTTTAGGCTTTCAACTGTTTTTTTTTCACTTGCTGTACGGGTAAAACGAGGAGTAAATTGAAAGTAAATGGATGCTGAACGACGAGAGGAGAGGGGTAGTTGAAAGGCGCAGAAATTGCAATTAACATTGAAGACTTGAACGGTTATTTGCTTTGGCACTTGTAAATGGATGGGGTGGGGTGGTGTGAGTAGGGAATTTTTTTTTCAGGAGGAAAAATTACAGAAAATGTATATACATATGTAATTATGTATGTGTACGCTCGTACTTGACGTCTGTTTGATCAGGTTTTCTGGAGATAAACATGTGTTCCGCGTGTTTTAGTGTGGGTGTATAAGTGTTTGCTGGATGAAATGAATTTATTAGGAGGACGGAAGGATGCTGTCAAGCTTGGTTTTGCTAGTCTAGGCCTTTCTCTTATCTTCTATGCTCTCTTATGATCTTTCTGTTTGAAAGAACAAATATATCGGGTAGACATCCGCCTGGCTGTAGAAATCTCATGTTCACCCCTGGCCTTGATCTACTCAGTTGAACTTGCTTCACTCTTACAATGATAACCGTGGTGATCATAAGAATAATAAACAAAGTGTTCCACGTGTTGGATTCATGAGTTTATGTCTGGTTTTTTTTTTCTGATGATTTTTTTTAAAAACATTACTATTTGAAAAATGAAGTAATTGGTGCAAAAATCTGATTCAGTACAAACTTTGTTTACGTAACTTACATTTTTGTTTTCTGCTCATGTGAAAACTTACGCGAAAATTCTACTTATCCCTTAGTTAGCACGGAAATCATATCCGGAGAATGTGTTGATTGCATGAAAATTCTATGCCGAAAAACATATTAAAAGTTAGTGTTTGTCTGCTGTTTGCTGTTTTGTCTCTCTAAAACTTTTCCCGTGATTTCGTTATGTCATGTAGGTGGAAAAATAATTTGACAGATCCTTGGTCGCTACGCAATGATCTTAAGAATTTATTGGTTTAAAAACTCCCAAATAGTCATAGATATAAAAACTTAATAATATTTTAGTAAGTTTCTAAAAATAGGAACTGACTGAAGTTTATTTTTACCATATTTGTTTACATAAATTAGCAGTACGAAGAACATGCAATATCCCATGTACGTGGGAGCTTTTTCTACCCATGAAATAATAAATACAGGAAACATATTAGTTTTTACAATATTAAGTGTGGGATAAATTCTTAGAATCCTGCAAGTTTTGGTACGAGATTCAGGGATATATAATGTTGTTGCGAAATTCTCCGTCCTCTGAGGATATTAAAGGTTGATTGTTAATGTAATTACTAAAATCTTTGAAGCATGCAGAAAAGAGATTGGTGGGAAATTACATTTTGCCATCTCTGCCTCAAAACTTTTGTGATTAATACGGTCGTACTGCAAAGGGAAAAAATGTCTCTTTTCCTCTTCGTAGAGGTAGACACTACGAGAGAAACTTTTCTCTCAATGGTTCTTGTAAACAGGAAAAATGACTTTTGATGAAAAATTATTTTACTTCAGATCTGCCTCTTCTGCAAAGAAAAGTGTGCTAGAAAAAGTTTTCAATGTGTTTTATGCTTGAAGTTTCCAAACAAAAAGGCGGGTATTTTTTTTTGTACTTTTTGTTTTACTGTACGATCTGAATGTAAAAGGGAATAGTTGTTCAGATCAAATTTTTAGCTATAGTTTGCTGTTAAACGGAAATACATAAATCCTTAAACTCTCAGTTTGCCCTAAAAAATATCCACTTCTTCCCATTATTTATTAATGATTTGTTTATGACTTCTTCATCTGAAAATATTTCTTTTTTTTTCTCCAAAAAGTTGATCTAAAGTGATATTATGTAGGATAATAGTAATAACGATAATAGAATAAAAACTTTTTCATCAGGGTTAACGAAAGGGTAAGGAAATCACTGATTTTGTCCCCGATGGGTGTAATGTTGGGAGAAAGGTGTACTAGTGACTTACACAATATATTTTTGCCTAGTATAGTTTATCGGTTGTACGCCTAAGTCGGTCAGTTATTGACGCAAATTGATTGTGAACAAACTCAATGTTGAGACTGCCAGGACGAGCAAATTTTGAACAAAAAATTAACAAGTTGACTGGGAAAAAGGAGAAGGCTTGGAGCTTTCTTCTCCTATTGAATTCTGGTACAAGGAAACTCATGAGATGCAGAATGTGCTTAGTGTATAGTGTCACGATTCATGATAGTTTTGTGTTCCGTGCCAGGAAAATATGTAGCTTACTGAAGAACACATAGGAGTTTTGACAGTGTTTGGAATACGTAATTGGATGGAGGGCTAATTAAGTATTAGTATTTGATCAGGCCTGTTGGGCAAATATTCACAAAGGAAGAGTGAAAGGAGGGAGGGAAGGGGGAACATAAGGGCTGCATGATGATCTCTAACTGCAAATTCGATCTTGTTGTTGTTGGCACCGCTGCCAGGACAACTTTTGGTCTTTTTCCTTTCTCTATCTCCCATCTCCCGCTTTTCTCTCTCATATTTCCTCATTATGAAACCGGAGTTTATTGAAAATGATCTGACAGCTTTGAGAGAACGCATGTTACTGAAGACTTCGACAGCTCTTCCTTCCTCTCTCTCGCTCTACATGATCTATTATACAAGTGCAATCTAATTGGTTGAATTTGCTAGAATTTATCCGGAGTTTCTGACACATGTACTTTTTCATTCAAATTTGATTTTTTTGAAACTTCACCTTTAATTTTGTTTTTATACTGAAAATTTCTCAAAATTAAGGTTGGAATTTAATTCTGAGAGAAGTTTAATGTGCCTGGAAAGACAAAAATGTTCTGAGGATAAAAACAAACTTTTGGAATTATCATCCAAGATAATTTTATCCTTAAGTCCTACTTTCTTCTCGTCGTCTCCAGTAATTTCATATCTCTGTTTCCGTGTACCTCTCCGCATTTTAAGAATAAATTATGACTTCTGACGTGATGGAAAATACTAAGATAGGCGTACAAAGCAGTTTGTTGGTAAAATTTTCGGAACGCATACAACTTCCCGGGTCCAGTAGTAGGTCTGTCTCTTGCACTTAATATATTCTTAATAGCCGCAGTGTTGCGTATAATTAGGAAAATAGATGCTCTTTCCTTAGTGATTATGACTCGTGAGTAGACTTAAAAGCAGCAGCCATATGAGGCTCATCCAAAAGTGTGAAGGAAAGAAGAAGCGAGAAAATACCCAGTCTCTTTATTATGCAGTAATAGTCCCTGACTGTGGCTTTCTCCCGAGGAATACTTGCAAGCATGCGGACATAGAAGATTCGGCTTCAATTTTTTTTTTTTTTTGCTTGAACATATTACATGCATTTCTAGGAGGTGAATTTGGAAAAAGAGATGTTATATCATTTCTCTTCCTGTCTCTATTTTATTAATAATATTAAGGGGAATAGGGAACATCTCCACGTGACTTGTTGGTGGTTATGGCTGGGGGAGGGAATCTCATGATGGGGCATTCTAGTACATACCCTGCACTTTTGTGGCCTTAGTCGTGGTGGTTGACAAGACGAATGGAAACATTTATGTTACATTTTAAGGAAGGAAAATGTGGAATTTTTTTCTCTCCCTCTCTTTCTCTGTTTCATCCCAATGACTTTTTGAAGAGGAAAATAGATGTGAAAACATTTGTTGCACTTGTTGTTGTGGGAATGTACATTTCATCTATTGGAAAAGGGAGGGAAGGAGGGAGAGAGAGGGAGGTGAGTGTGTTCGGAGTTCAAAAGGAGGAAGAAGGGGGTGTTCTGAGATGGATAACCTTTTGCAATTTCTATGTAAATTTCCTTTCTTCACCTCTCTTCTTGTTTTCCCTCTTACCGTATTTCCCTTTTCCTCCTATTTTTCTTCCCTTCTCTTCTTTCAAAGCTTTGTGTGAGTAACGAGAGCGATTTTAGGGGTACTTTACCCTCGAAATTGATCTTGTGCTATTGTTTGAAATGTGAGGGGGGAGTTACGTATGTATTAGGTTAGTATATGTATATTCTAACCTATAACTATAGATACTCCTGAAGAAAAGAGCTAAGAAGACTTGAGTGGAGAGAGTCAAAATCAACTAAATTTCTTAGTAAATATTGGTGAAGAGGGTCCCTACACACAAGGAAAGCATGGGGTTCTCTTGAAAAGACGGGGGAAGCCAAGGCAAATTTCTTCGTATGTGCACTTAATACAATGTTGAAGTCTGTTTGTGGTTCTGTCAATTCGTCAAACATCCCCCCGTTGTTGGTGGATGGAGGTGATTTCCTTTCTTCTCCCAAAAGTCAGCGGGACTGTTGATCTTCTTCCTGTTGTTTGGTGCTCAAGCTTCTCGAGAGTTGCCCCTCGAACAAGGTGGAGGGCAAAGAAATTTCGAAACCACATCAAAAGAAGAAAGAGATTCAAAAAAAAGAGAGAGAGGATTCAAGAGTGTTACGTAAAAGAGAGAAAGAGAGAGAAAAGATACTTAAGTCAAGCTCTTTTGTATCTTGCATGAACATGAGGAGTGGTACATACGTGTGCTTTTATGTGTCAGACCTGAGCATCGCTCTCTTTTAGCTCGTTTCAACTCTTTCAAGCCGCACGTATGTATCTATTGCCTTTTTTTGATTCCATGAGGTAGTCCCTGTTTTTCCCCTTTTCCTTTATACTATTTTTTTCCTTGCTAAAAGTTGGCTCATTTCAGTGATGCCGTACGGTTTGTAGTAAAAAAAAAAGATGTGTATACTTACATGTATTTTGACGAGGAATTTTGAGGGTGTGATAAGAATTTGTGCGGGAGAGAGAAAGCATTTTCTTCCTTCTTTTATGGACTGTGAATTATATCGCCAGAAAAGTCTAATAGTTCCTGGTTGTTGAACATGGAAGAATGAAGGGAGACGGGGTATCTAATACGAGAGGGGTATATAAGGAAGAGGGTTGGTGTGTGGATAATAAAGAGGAATGCAATAAGTAAGATTAGTACACAGTAATCGGGTTAGTGGACCTTGACTGCAACTAGGTAGCCCAATATTTTGTGTTCGGTTTGCAGGGGTAAGCTGATAATGATAAGGTTTTATGATACTCTAAGACGTATAGAAGTAATACAATTGTTAATGTTTAGTTGTACTATATCTTTTTGTCTCTTTTTATTTTGTGACTGCTCCCTATAGACTGGCATCAAAGCAATGGTTGTACAAATGAACCGGTGACGAGACAACTGTCCGTATCCAGTGACTCTAAACTGTTGGATGAGACACCGGAGACGGAAGAGGCGCCTCAAGTTATATTGAGGCAGAAGAAGCCCCCTCGGCCCAAGTCGGAAGTTTTCCTATCCAAAGATCAACGACGATCGAAACGATACTCAGCTTTTGGGGTAAGTCGATGAGTTTCTACACCACCATGTCTCTTTGTATTGGTCTTTCTTTCTTTTCCCTCATGCTCAGGAGGACTGATGTGCATACATTCTCACCTGCTTCCATTACTTTATTGCTGCTGAAACTATGGTCTTTCCCGATGGAATGCACATATATAAGCTCCGATATACATTTTTTAAATGGCTGCTGTTCATGGGAAAGTAACAAGGAAGTGAGAGGGAGAGAGAGAGAGAAAGAGGATAGGACCTGCAAGAGCAATAGTTGTTGAAATGGCTATAATTCCAAGTGAAATGATACCATTTCGTTTTTTTCTTCCTCCTCTTCTTCTTTGTTTCTTTGCCTTGGAAGAGAGAAGAAGAAAAATCTTTTGGGTGTACTTGTCTTGTGTGGAGCTGGAAAGGAGTAAACGTGTGTGTACGTGTTCTCATCCAAAGAAAAGGTTTTTTTTTTGGTTGTTTTTTACCATCGGAAACTATTTCCTTTACGTCTGTGAATATATCGGTAGCATGTTCATACATACATACTTGTGTGATCTTTGGAATCAGAAAGCGAAAATAGAAGAAAAAGAAGGCGATTGAGCGAGAGAAAGCAAAAAGAGGGAGAAAAACTCTGTAGGAAATCAAAAAGTTCAAGGGAGCATGGACCCTAACACGATCTTGTGAGAGCTTTCCTCTCTTGTATTTCCTTCCGTGCTTTCTCCTATTGAATTTTTTTCTACGTGGAGAAAGTGGGGACAAGAGGGAAAGCAAGTACCTCACGTATCTCATAAAACGGTACATTTCAGCGTTTGCTTCATTGGCACGTCCTTTTATTAAAAAATCGAAAGGAGAAACTTGTTAAAAAAATTCCTTTCTTTGCTATGGGAAATAATGAAAACAACTCCCACCACTGTTCTCATTATACTACTAACCGCCTTTCTACTCCTAACAAATGAAAAGGGAAAATATTTTCTATTTTCTGCTTCTATACTAAATGAATAAAAAAAAGTATTTTTCAACTAGAATGGTTTCTTTTTGTTAAAAAAAATTACTCTACACTACATTGAAAGTATTTGAACTGTTGATCCCAAGCTCCTTGCATGGTGAAATGGTTTGTAAAAACTTTTACTGACTTTTATTAAGTTTGTTTTTGTTATTTTTTGTTTATTTTCCCGGCGACGCTGGATAGTATTTACGCCGAAGTCACATAATAAGTATTAATATAGGGAGAACGGGTGGAAACAGTTAGACATTGGCAGGATTCTGTTTACTGTAGACGTGGAGCACACAGGAAACCAGCGATCTGTTTGGAATTCTGTATTTTACTGAGATTCATTCTCATGTCCATAAGATTTTGAGACAGTTGGGAAATGTAAAAGTTGTGGAATGGCAAGAGCGTGTGTGTGTCTACATGGAAATTGTGTGCGTGTACATAGTTTTGCTTTGATGAAATAAATAAAATATAATCGGGTGGAGCTGTCTGTAACAATCAATCCTGTAGTAGAATTCTAATATTAAATTTGCACATGACAGCTCTTGAGTAGTAGACATAGGACTTCACTATACTTTGAAATTAACATGTGCCGACAGGAAAATGCGCAGTGCAAAGTCTCTGTTATTTCTCCCTGTCTCCCTCTCTTCCCCCAAAAACTTTTCCCTTTCTCCCCATTTCAAAATATCTTTTATCACAATAGAGTTTTGCAGGGAAGTCATAAAGTATTGTACGTGTTGCTTTCTCTCTCCTCTTTCCCTTGTTTCTCTCATGCTTTCTCCATCTCTCTCTGTATCTCTCGCATTTCACGACCACGTAACCGATCCTCATATCCTAAGGCAGACAGTTCCTGCTACTCTCGTCTCTTTACTCAGTGGAACGGATATTGAACCCTATGCAAGCTTTTTTGGACATGGCCAATACGTGGGAAGTTTATGCAAATTTCCCCGGGACGGAGAGAGCTTTGCTGAGTAGGAAGAGAAAACACTCCCTCCGTATTAGTTCATATACACAGAGCACACACGTACAAAGGCCAAGAGGAACAACTTGTTCTTCCAAGTAGTTATTACTATACATAAATGTTGTGAGGATGAGTGTAAGAAAGCTCCATACATATACATATATATGTACATGAACGGGAGGATGGAAGAAGATATTTGATTTGTTATATTTAGATTGACTCTCCCTGTGTATATAGAATATGTCTTTGGGAGGAATTTGGATCTGTCAAGGATGTAAACCACTGGGTTGCAGTAATTTCTTACTGGAGGCATACTTGAGGATCCACATTATTTTACATCATATATTTATATTTACATAAATACATATATGGATACATGTAAACATGCCAGCACAAATAGATCCCATCTCCCTCCGTTTTTCCTTTCGGGAAAAAGCCACATCTCCTAGATGTATCATCCTCGACATCATCACCATTATCATTACAAATCCTACTTGCATATTAGGACAGGAGGAAAATGGTTACTATTGAATGTTCTTGCGTAATTATAGCATATAAATGTGTGTGATAGTAGTACGCCTGGGAACTCTTGAAGGATGATGTGGATGATGGTGACGGGGAGTATTTGTAAAGGCATGATAAGAACTCCTGTCGTGTTTGCCTTGTAATATAGTGGTGCAATTAATTTTTGTTCCTAATGATCGATGCATGGAGTAGACAGGCATATTTCATGTGAGAGAGAAGGAGAGAAAGAGATGCCTGGCACTCACATCGATCACTTGCATCATGTCTTTACACACTGAGATGGTGGTGGTCGTAGTGGCTGAAGCCGGAGCAGCATAGTATTACTGATGGTATACTGTAGTGAGAATGGAAAGCCATGTACCAATGTTGGCGGTAGCGGCAATAGTAGCTGGAAGTCAATTAGCCGTGAAGGTACTTTTACTCGCTCGTTCTATGTTTCTCTTTCCTTCCACTTCTACTTCTCACTCACTCTCTTTCTCTCTCTCTCTCTCTCTCTCCAGAT
>JAQGBT010000038.1:0-116386 GCA_034698585.1 Disparrhopalites patrizii
GACAGAAAGAGAGAGAAAGAGAGAGAGAGAGAGACAGAGAGAAACCCCAGTGGTTAGGCATAGACGAGGCATACATTGGCTTTCGCCTTCACACTAGCCCAGCTCGTGAGCCTCTCAGTGTTAAGCAAGGCCACGAGGAGGGAGGTTGTGTACGTGGAAAAGCGCTGGTCTGCTCCTTTAACAAGTGATGACTTGAAGTTGGACCGTGGATTTTACCGTGTGTTTTTACCCCTTAAAAAGAAAAATACACCACCAACCTTATACCATTGTTTGTGTCTCAAGTTTCAATGTTTAGTGTGTTATAACGTTCCCCCCCCCCTACGAAATAACAAGGATGAACTAGTTGACAACAAATAATTATTTATTATTCTCGGATCTTCTTTTTTTTTGTTGGTTTTAAATGTATATGTTATTATACATGTGACGGAAGGGGAAATTAAAGGGAGTTATTAGTAATAAGGAAAAGTTTTTTGTTTGGGCTAAAAAAAAAAAAAAGTGAAAATCACGTTTTCAAATTCCCGGAGAGTGGATAACACTGGGTTAAGGGCAAAGCGTGATGGCATTTTAACACCGAAGTCCACCAAGAAAATGCCTCACGTGAGTGCCAGCAGTAGTGGGAGTACGGGTTCATCCACGGATCGGATTCGATCCGATGACCCGAACGACTGCGATGAAGTTAAGGTGTTCAAAAGTGAAGATGATGTGGAATGCGACAAATTGTCGGATGATGCCATGGATGATGACAAGCGGGATCTTATCCGGGATACGGAAGACCAGGTGATGTACATTTTTTATTTATTTATTTAGTTTTTAATCCTTTTCCACTCCCGACATCCTCATTAGTGTCTTCGTATGAGTAGGAGGATTATTATTATTTTTAAAACTGTCTAATGCCTACATTAAGATTAAAATCAGGTATGTATACGTACAACTGCCGTACGTCCATTTTTTTTAAGGATTAACGAGTTTTTTCTTAAGATGTTTAATGTTTTTAAGGATTTTAAAGGTTGTTTATGGATCAGGTATATATTCTATTGTTTTGGGGTACCCATTAGTTCAGGAGTGTTACAGGTAGTTAGGAGCCGGTCATCGTTAGGCCCATTTGGTGACTCTTGTCTTCGTCCTTAATAAACCTAGTCTAGGTGTTTTTTTTGGGAATCCTTCAATAATCGCCTCGATGGGGGGTGGGAGAGTCACCTGATCGTTATCTTCAACCCGAAATTCTGTTAATTGTGTTAACCCGCGAATGTTAAGATATGCTTTTACAAGTAGAAAATCGCGGTACACGAGGGGGTTGTTGGTGCAACCGGGCTCGCCGTAGACACACGTGCATTCACGTGGAGTGAACAGGCAAAGGGGGGAGGAAAAGTGGAGCTAGAGAAAGGGTTAGTTGCTACAGAGATGAGCCTGACCAATGTATATAAAGCGTACGTAGCCAGTATAGAATTTTCTAATGTATAACTTTCGTAACCGAATCCCTGTCAATGTGGAATGAGATATGTATATTATATACAGATATTATACATACAAAAAAAAACTCATCCGAGAACCTTTTTTTAAGGCTCCGGTACCCTACTAGGGAGGGGCTAAAAAGGACCCACAGAATAGGTGGAGCCTGTCTGATTCCAATTTAATCAATTGAGATGATTTAATGGTGGGGAATTTTTTTATGAATCACAGAGTAAAATAGAATTTTAGTATAGGACATAAAAGCTGGGTAGCTGTTGATTACGAGGCACAGTGAAAAGTTAAGAAGGAGAGCGAGAGGAAATCTTTGTGACTGCGGGAACGGGAAGGGTTAAGAACGTTTAAGAAATAGCAAAATCAAAGGGAAATATTCATTTGGTGTATATATATATGTAGAATAAATAAATAAATGTGATTTTGTGTGATGGTTTGAGTGTGGCAACACCGTAAATATTGTAGAAAGTAAAGTATGAAAAAGATAGCTTATATGTGCATATATACAGTCACTTGTGTAATGTAATATAAAGAATCCCATCTCAAACTTCCCATCAAATGCTTTTCCCGTGGCAAGTTCAAAAATTCTTGTGGGATTGAACCAGATTATTTTTTCCTCCCCCACCCACACTTTGGGTCGGAAATGCTCTCCAAGAAGGGTGTCTTCCACCGACTTTTATTGCAACGAATCCATAAAGAAGAGAGAAAGAGAGAGAGAGAGGATCCTACACAAGTTTGACGGGACCAAAATAGAAGTTTTAATTTAAGCTTCGACACACACACTTGTAAATTGACATGACTGAAAGAAAACACGGCGGTTAGTGTTGTAGATGAGTTATAACCTGTATGTTGTTGTTATGCTTGGCTCAACAAACGGGGATGACATTATTTTGTTACCTCCACATTTTGTTATTGTTATCAAATTTTTAACAATTTTTCTAAGAAGCATTTCCACACAATATTTGCTTGTATCTCCTACACTTTTAAAAGGACCCCGCCAACTAAGGGATGAAGGTCATTCAATTTTGAAGGGAGCAAATGGGCAATGAAGCAATCCGTTATTGCTTGGTTATTGTTGTGCTTCTCTTCCAATTTATTATTGGTGATTGACAAAACGGGAACAAAATTGATATACAAAGCGTAGCAATCGTACAGCACTAACCGCAGTAAACTGGACAAAACAAACACATCTCACCATACCTACAATATCTGCCTGCGTGAAATTCACCTTTTTTTTAAATATAACTTTTTCAAAGACAAACTCGTGGTTTACACCAAACCAGGTAAAAAGTTTAATTTAGAAGGATGCAAAAAAAGGCGTGAACAGAGTAGCATGAAAGGAAAGTCGGGAAAGTTTGAGAAGTAAAATAAAGCTGCATAAAGTGCTGGAGAATGTACAGGGGGAAAGGGAGAAAAGGAACAAAGCAGTATATTTGAGTAGAGCACATGCGATTGTATATGCATTATGCATAGGGAAAGCAGAGTAGCCGAAAGGGGAACGCCAACACGGAAAGAGGAGGGAGAAACAGAAAGGCATGAGAAAAATAGGGAGAAACAGAGGAAAGATGGAGGGTCAGAAATTGAGAGGAGGACGAGAGAGAGCGAGTAACTGAGAGAGAGAGAGGAAGAAAAAGAAAGCGACAGAGATAGGGGAAGAGAGAGAGCGGGAGAAAGAGAGAGAGAGGGAGAGAAAGCGCCAGAGAGAGAGAGAGAGAAAGCGCCAGAGAGAGAGAGAGAGGGAGAGAGAAAGCGCCAGAGAGGGAGAGAGAGACGGAGAGTGAGAAAGAGGGAGATAGAAAGTGAGAGAGGGAGTAAGAGTGAAAGGGAGTGGGAGAGTAAGAGAGAAAGTGAGGGAGGGAGTAAGAGAGAGAAAGGGAGGGAGACAGTAAGAGAGAAAGTGAGGGAGAGAGTAAGAGAGAGAGGGAGACGGGAGAAAAATAGAGGATAGAAACAATCGGACTGGAATACAGAACAGGAGATTGTACATTGTACATTATGTAGACAGGAGAAAAGGGAAAATTGGGGAGAGACGGAGGAAAATAGACGGGAAGCGAGGACAAAAACATTAGTTGTATGGAAATGAGGACATTGAATACAAGGAGAAATAGCAGAGAAGTCGAAAAAGTTAGGAAAAAGGGACATAATGGGAGTTGACGTTGAGTAAAGAAAAGAAGAGGTATAGAGTGAAAAACAAAAAAGACCAGAGAAGTGGATGGAAGGAGAAGAACGAGTGAGCGGTTGTACATACATAATACATATACCTACATAATGTATTGATATAGAAAAGAGAATATCAATAGAAAAAGCTGAGGGAATAAAGTATATAACACAAATAATATAATTCGATTCCTCACGAAAGGTCACAAAATAAAAATTAAGGATTCAGTATTCATTAGTTAAGTATTGAGTATTATTTGATACGACAAAATCAGAGAAACCGACGGTCAAAAACTTTATACGTTGAGATTTTGTAGTCTTGTAAAAGCCAACATCTTGGACTGTCAGTTGTTAGTGAATTGTTAGTTACTAATATATAATATTTCTAAGCTCGAATTTGTCCCGACTTTCCGTCTCTCTTAATGTTAAAGCGGATTTTAAAATTCGGAGCAGCGGTTACAATGGGAGGGGGAGATTGTCAGATATAAAATACAAAATGCTGGAAATTTTTTTGTAGTAGTTACAAATCGTTGAAATATTTTTAGTTTTTATTAATTCAGATTTTTGACGGAGGTATTTAAAAAAAATGAATGAATAAAAACTAAAAAACATTTATAATCGAGTTGTGCACAAGATCAACGATTCACTGTGTAATTTCTGCCCTATATAATCATTTGTATACGTATAGAAAAATAGTGGGCGACTTATTCGAGTACTCCCTCTTGCAAATACATATACATATAAACTCACATGGTCTTCTCTCTATATATATTACACAATTTAGTCATTTATGTAGGCCTTGGTAGTAAAATAAATGGCAGCTGAATCTGAAAGGGGGTAAGGTAACAGAAAATGCATTTATTGTTAAAATCAAAATTATTGAAAAAAATTAAAACTAAAAATATATTCTGCGGTTCCTTGCCGTGTTTGACACTAACACGGTACCTGATACGAATGACAAATAGAGAAAATTCTTTGGGAAAATTTTACAACCATTTTATTATTCCTGATTTTTGTAAGAAAGATTCTGTGTTACAAAATTGCGTACAGAATATTGCAAATGCTTACTTTTTTGATAACCAGCTGTCGTTTTTATATCAGCCAAGGAGAACTTTGATTAGTCCCTATCACTGCAGACATACATACACACATGACATACCCAGTGGTAATCACACTGTGATCACGGTTCCAGATGTGCTCCCAAGGATTTTCCAGTGCCCCGTGCGCCTACGAAGAGTATTGGGATCACACTGATTAAAATCACCCGTTATTAGACACAATGAGGATTAGACACACGTACATACATGAGTGCATCGCATTTCACGTCGTAACGGAGACTTTCCCCGGCAAAAACCGGAAAAGAGGCGTCCTCTTGACGTCCGAAGGCCGACATGGACGTGGGCCTTTTGAGCCACAACATTGCACATCTCATTTCGGTCTGAAAACTCCTCCCACCATCCGAACGATGTGCTCATGTATTATTTGTATAAATGCATACATCTCCATTTCATCCATCATAAAATTCACCCGGATAAAATTCAACTTCGGGATCCGTATTTGTAGAAAAATTATACTTGTTCCTGTGCAAGGATTGACATGATTGCACGATCGCTTTGCATTAATACCCAAAGGGGAACAGACAGAAATCTTTCTATTTTTTTCAAGTAACAAACGTCATAACGTGTCCCAATATATTGCATTTTTGTTTAATGATTGTGTAAAAAGTTTGGAAATAACTGCAGTGCAAACTAAACTTATGGTTATTCTGCAACATGACCCTTCCGGTTACTTGGCAAGCGCCACGCAAGCGCATTATTTTATTGTAAATATTGCAGCATACAGCATTGCCGCTCACTGAGGCAGCGAGCAACTCGAATTTCCATCAAGGAAAATACTGTACTTATACAATCCTAGATAGTGATCAACGCAAGTAGGGTGTAGACGTCAATAATAGCTGGTAGATAGAGAGCCGTAATCAGAGCTGGCAGGTAAAAATTGACAGAAACGTGAACAAAACTCCAACTACTAATACATTATAAGAAAAAAAACATTAAGTATCATCGGTGGCTGGAGTTTCAGGTGTAAGCCTACTTTTTATTTATTGTATGTATTAGTACATAGCTGTCAAAGACAAACATAGAAATATCGTCCATGAAATTAAAGGGTGTCAAAAGCTCCGACTTCGGGATTCTTCAATTTGACAATGCTACTCCGATCAAAATTGCCACACAACAAGGCAAAAAACAATATAAAATGACTAATTAATTGCTCCAGCCATCACATTCAGCTGTGGGTACGGAAAAAGATTTTTCATAATTTTTGAGTGTGAAACCTGGATCCCTTGCCGTTGCACTGTAGGTGTTGATTCTAGCTAAACTAAAAATGTACACTTGAAAATATTTTTTGAATTTAGTAATTCTTATGCTAAAAATAATTGCATAAACATACTGGTTACTGATGTTTTATATCCCTTTTATATCACACTAAAATGAACACTTGCAGGTTATTTTCTCAACATTTATGAAACATTTGTACTGAAATTGCGAGTAAATGTGGTTTTAGTGCTACCTACTCATAATTTTGCGTGCCTTTGATTCTGGGAGTTTTTAAAGCAATAGTTTTTCTCCCATAATATTTTTGTATTCACATGCGTACATATTGCATACCCGTACCGACGACCGTACAGCGTTGTTTTTTGTACTTCAAATGTGTGGTAATGACTACAAGTCAAGATTACTTTGCATCACATTACTTGCTTAAAATTGTTTGTGCATTGTATTTATTTATACTTGAGTTCGGTGTATGCAGTACGTAAATCATAAAAATATTGTTCCGGGTCCCACCAGTGTAATTGTTCGCAATAGTATGAGTAGATTATTTATTTTAAATATTAGCATTTTTAGGGAGCAATAATTACTTGTAAAAAAAGCCGCGTCCGGGATTCCATTGATTTACGCTCTGGATAAATGTATGATAAAATCATAAATATTAAGGCCATTTACGGAATATATACATCCATGTCTACTATGACAGGCACTATGATGGTCACAATTTGATCTTCTATTTACTGATGAATTATGTTTTTGTCACTGAGAAGCATTAGCATGTTGCATGAGGTGAAAAATTATTTATATTTCTCTTGTGTTTTACAGGGGAGGAAAAGTCCGCCGTATCGCAGCAGTGGGCATTCAAGTGGGTACTCATCCAGCAAAAACGGACAGTGTGTACGGCCAGATCCATCTACAATATTCAGTAAGATTGCATGTAATTATTATTAGTTTTCATCATTCGAAGTCGTTACCATAATTTGAAATTGTTACAAACTTTGTGTCTTTCGTGTGTATGTTGTATGTATGTGTGTAAGTTGCACGTGATGCCAAGAAACCTTAAGTTGTCGCTTTTATTAGAATGCCGACAGGGTGAAGAATCAAACTACTAATATATTCATTAGGAACACGAGCTGGTAACTTCGTTTATCAACCAAAATGTTTTCATAAGTTTGAAAAAATTTCGGTTATAAAACGGAGTACCACAGCGTGGCCGGTATTTGTTAGCAGGATTTTATTGCTGATTTTGTGGAAATAACCCATTCTGATGGGACAAGTGTTGGCAAAGCTATGCCAATTTTTCATAATCAAGTACAACATTCAAAGTAGTTGATTCTGTCACCGGAGTCACAAATAAGCTAATAGTTGTTCGTCTTTGCATCATATTTAAAATGCAAAAACACTACCAAATAGTTTATTTATGGTGAAACAATGCATTCTGTATGCACAAGCTTCTGTGTTTATGCTGCACTCAGAAATGATTACACGGTGAACATCATTATAAATAATTTTAAATGATTTGAAACCAATTTAAAATTCTTCCACTCACCTTCGGTGCAAAGGTGCAAACAATAACAATACATTATACTAAGGAATTTTGATTTGCTTGCTTTTACATTTATATTTTAAAACAGACTACAATATTTTGAAAAAAATATGATTCTCATTTTAATCTAATTTTTGTAGGAAATAGTTTTTTGCGGGTTTTTTTGTAAACACCATATCTCCGGTATTTTCAGAAAATTTTCGTATTCATGTAGTAAATTCTCACATTTACTGATGTGTACCTTAAAGCTGCGAAGTCGCATGAAGTCGGACAGAGAAAGTCAAGCTCGAAGTTCAGCAAAATAATCCGCCTCACGATTTAATTACGTTGCGTAGGAGGCGCCGGGAGGGTGTAAATCGTAAATTCAGTCGGAATCTACTTTGAAAATTCTTTCAACCGCATTTCATTGTTTGTATTTACAATCAACGCCGTAAAAACTGTCATTTGGTGACGAGGTTTATACGAATAGCAGAGCAGATGTTTTAATGTAATTCAGTACCGTTTGACCTTACCCTGTTACAGTGTACATCCGTAAAAACCTTAAGAGTCGGGCATTTTTTTTAATGAGTTCGTCATTAAGTTATCTTTTTAGTGTTGGATTTCTTTGACAAGCAGTTTTTTCCCTTATAAGAAATCCACCTTATCTTGGACAATTTGTTCACATCAAACCATATTCAACTGTTAGTGTTCTCGATGAGCCTTTACATCTGATTGTAAGTATCTGCCTGTGTGAATGCATGGAGGCTACTGTGCGCGAAATGACCATAGGTAATAGATGAATAGATAGGCAGTTTGGCCTTGCTAAAACGCAATAATCACTTGTAGCATAGCCTTCAAACTATTAGTTCTGCAACAATGTTTAACAGTAAATTAAAAAAGGTAATTTAACTAATTACGGTTCCAATAGGTTCCTATTTATTTTCATACCGCCCGTTTTGAAGATATGGCGATTTAAACAAATACAATTATGTGTTAGGTTGGATATTTCTTTGTAGCTTGGAAGTTATTACTGGCAATACTTGTTACATTTTAGCTGGGCCAACCTGTATAACATTTTGAGTAGGTTCATACATCGCTTTCACTTGTACGTACTTATAGTGTCCCATTTTAATTCTAGACTTTCCGTGGGAATATAACATCATATTTTGAAACATCTACAAGAATTGCGACTGACAAAAAGTGTCTGATCCTCGACACAAGAATTATAAGTAGCAGTTTAAAGTCAGGACTATTTTTCTCATGTGCGACAGTAGTATGTACATGGTACACATATACATACGCATATACATACATACATGCACATCTTAGTCTTCTAATTATATGCTTATATACTTTACTTTAGTGCATAGGTTGACAGTACTAACGGTTAATACAAAAGCCCACAACTGGACTTATGTTTGACAACTTAGGACGTACTTACAGCTAAAAATGCACAAGAATAAAGCCTTAGACTACATAGAAATATAGTGGTATGGGCACAATTTCGAAAGCTTCACAATAACGCTTTGGATCGAGCAGAAACGAGACGATGAGGTACAGCATACAAGAATGGAATGTAAATCGTTGTACGGAGTCCTAAGAAACATTTTACCCCCTCTCGTATTATGGTCCCGGAACGGAACTGTGCTGAGTGGCAAAGATAAGGTTTCGATGTAGAATTTTATGGCGGATCAATAGGAAAAAATTGCATCCGGGCCTGACAAAACGAAGTTATGACGTTATATTCGAAAATCAGCAATTTTTAACCAAATCAAATAACAATCGACCTCTTCCATTCTGCGTTCTACGTACATCAATGAATAAATAATGGCAGGAAAAAAATTTAAAAACAATATTCTTTTTAAAAGCTAGTATTTGTAAAGTACCTAAGGAAGTTTTCAAAAAAATTATTATTCTTAACATTATTTTGTCATGTTTCAGAAAGCTATCACACTTTTTAAAAGGATTCTGTGTTTGGGCAGGGTAAAAGGTCGAAAAAACAATGAATTTCTTCTTGAATATTCCAGGCTTGGAGGCATTATACCGGCACAATTTCTTTATTTTTGAGCCAATAGAAGAAAATTGTATTGATATTTGTCGGGGGTTTCCGGTGCCATGAGTGCAGCATAAGCAAAGAAAGAAGATATCATTAGCGTGTGTTGTAAGCTTGTACAAAAAATGCCCATTTGCACAAGTTTTTTTTATTACTATAAAAACCACTGATGAATGCTATACAAATTTGCTATTAAATTTCAAGAGAAAGGCAATTTTAATAAATTTTTGGGTTTCTGAGTGCAGAATTAGGAAATTGATTTGTTCCAAAACTACAACTTTTTTTGGCGCGAAAAACAGTCTTGGTCGATTTTTGCCGAGTAGGGGTGAAAAAATGTCTAGATTTACAATAACTTTCTGCACAGAACACAATTCTTTTTTTCTTTCTGCACAATCGCTTGAATATAGGGTTACAATGGGAGTAAAATCTTTCTTCGTACCCTGTACTTTTTATATTTATCTGGACGAAAAACAACACGTAAAGGCTCGTATCATTTCCCGCAGTCCTTGTCCTTTCACACATTTCCGTGGATGCGCTCCTTGTCTGCAAGCGTACTCCTCGACAAAGCCCATCACTAAGTCAGCTGAACCCTATAAGTATGTATACTTATACCTGCCATTGTACCTGTGACCTTGTACATGGCTATACGACGATGTCTATGGCTTATAGATGCTTCTTCAATCGCTGCGTACGCAACTTGGCGTGCTGAGTGTTTACGTTCACACTGTTAACAGAATGTAGTATGTATTACTATATGTCTAAAATACAAGGGTTTTTTAATCCGGGGGAGCAAGATAAGTTTTTATGTGCTTGTACTGTCGGGTTCGTGGCATGCAGGGATGGCTAGCTGAATGCACAAAACTATTTTTTGTCCATCTTGGTCCGAACAGAAAACTTTACAGTTTGGAACCTCTTGCTCTATGTTCCATTTGCACTTTGGTACAAGTAAGCACACCACCTTTTCCTTGACGACCCTCTACATGCATGGAACAAAGTACCCTGCAAGAAACCCAAATATTTTCTGTCCTCCTTAGGCTTGTCATCGAAAGGTTGTTCATACACCACCAGTGAAAAACGGTAACCTGCAGCTCTCATATGAGCACCACAGATGATAAAGGATGATGTACCGTATGAGTCATTTAAGATGCATCACCTTGAAGCCCTTTATCTTAAAATACCTTGTAGATGGTAGCGATAGAAAGATATATGCAATAACTGTACGTAAAGGCGTGGCTTCAGGATTTACGAATTCCTATTCCGGACTTGTCGCGCCGAAAATTCTGGAAGATGCGCGAGTTTAAACACCGAAAAAATTAGTCATGTTCAACTAGCTGGGAAATGATTTTTGGGACAAATAACGTCCAAAGACTCACACCCCCCAAAAAATTAGTTACTAGCATTAAAATGTTACCCAAACTTATTGCATTTTAATGCGCATGCGGAAATCATTCCAGGTCTTTACTCAAAATGAAAGGGAACCAGCATCCACTTGAGTGCTGACTCCAGTCACAAGAAAAATTATTTACTTATGCATTAACCATTTATGCAAGAAATGACACAGCGTATCCAGAATTTTGTTGATATTTTATGAAAAAAAATGGTTGTGAGACCCATGAGGCTGTTGACCCCTGTAGGTTATATTTCGGATAGGAATATTTCGGCGTGAGGTTTTGCGGGGTCGACTTGGGATTGTTTGCCACAAAAATCTTTTCCCAGTAAATTAACATGACAAATTTTTCCCGACAAACCGGCAGCAACCACAATTTTTTGGTGGAGCAATTTGAGCAATCACAATTCGGAAAATTTTGAGCCGTGGTTTTCCGCATTGCTATTGCACATATTGAACTTCTTAAATGACTCATACGGTATGCACGGACAAGTGTGTAACTCTTGCACCTACGGTTTGTTTTTCACTGGTGAAACATTGAGTTATGTAATCATCATAATAATACCTTGCGTCTGACCTGCATACCGTTACATTTTCCAGAACACCCGACTACAGCCGGGCACACTAAAATTACATACAATGAGAATGACCAAAATATTTTTGGTTTAACTTTTACGAGTTAAATCTACACATCCAGTTATATCCAAAACATTGTTGGGTAAATATTGAGCTCATACATTTGATACAAGCTACCACTATTCATGATCATGGAAATTTTGATTCTCCAAATAGAACTACATACATACATAATTGATGTATCACTTACCTTCTGGAGGCTGCAGGGGGCGTGTGTGTAGAGGAAATAGTTAATTTTAAATTTTAATTACTACTTTCCTACATTCCATGTACGCTAAGTAGCTCCCACACACGTGTTGCTAACTTTTGATCTACTATATATTATGAATAGAGACAATAAAAGTACCAAATCTCAGAACGTGTTTTAGATTTTGAAAATAAATCCACTACCTGTTTGTGGCTGTTTGTAGGATCCAGATGTAGACAAAAATAAAGCATTTTAATACATCTCAAAGTCCAAATGAATCGTATTTTTTAACAATAGTGCACCAAAGGATTTTTGAATAAATTTTGCCAGGTTTCATAGCAAAGCTGTAAAAAACAAAATTGTTAGTTTATTAGTCGGCAATATAAACTAAGATTAACTGTTCAGGGTGCGATTTTGACATTATAGCGCCAAGAATTGTGCGCTGGGCCACTCCAGGCATACAGCAGCGGAATTATGCTCGTTTATTTTATACCTTCGTTTATTATTGATAATGTTGACACACACTTTTGACCGTTGGATAAAGCATAATAATAATAAAATATGCATCTGTATGCTGAAGTCATTTTATATATTAGTATTCTATTTATGACCACAAAACCGGTGTAACGCTTTTTCGCGTAACTTCTGTTTCAACTCATGGGTGTCATTACAGAATAGAGAATGGCAAAAGCGCTAACAACACCACAACGTATGAGGCGCTTGATTAGACCGTCAATATAGCAACGACCTGTTTGTGTCACATTGTGGGCTCCAAATCTGGAAACTTGAAAGAAATACATAAATTACGCAAGTAGCATAATTTTTTTACGAAAAGCAAACCCAAGGATTTTTGGAGAAATTTTGCTGGATTTAAAAATAAGGCGTAAGTTGTCTACCCTTACAAATTTGTTGTCACACAAAACTGGTATTGTTTTTTTTACATTTTTGCTATAAAATCCGTAAATAGGCACTGAACACGGTACAATGCAAGCGTACCAATTGTGTGTTGAGTTCAAGAAAGTGTCCTCAGTTAAAAGGAGTTTTATGTTTCGATTTTAGTGGAAGGCTGTGCATAAATATTTTTCACATAAAAGCATCAAAGAATCAGTGCTAACTCTTGAATAAATAAACCGCACTATTGATTATCTACAATTGAATTTTATCGTCCTCTGTATTTTAGTTGGTTTTTTGTTTTTGCCACCCTGAATTCAACATGCCTTACTAAATTAATTTGAGTATTTTTATGACAAGTGACGAGCTTTCAATCAGGCTGGAAAAATTACGGAAAACAGTTGAATCTTTCCCTTGTACTTGTTCGTATAGGGTTCAGATAAATTACCGTGCACAAGCACATACATACTTGTCTGTTTGGGTATACAGGACCAGATACACGACATCTGTTACTAACTTCTTACCAGAAGAAAAGAAGGAAGACGATGGGGTCGGGGTGTTTATAATAAGGTTGTGTTGGATTGGCCGATTCGTGATAAAGGATATGACTCGTGTCTTTCTCCAATGTTGTTAGCATGGTGAATGGGTTGTACACACACTAGAGATATGTACAAGGCACACTACACTATTTCTACGCACCGCATTCGAAATATATAGATAAAGTATACAGTAATAAAACGAAGAATAATGTAGCTCTGGGCTGAGTAAAATTGTCCTCCAGCAACCAGGGCAAAGAGATCAAATGAGTGGTAGAATTAAAGTTAAGTAGACGTAGAGGGAAGAAAATGCACATACCTATGCAGTAAGCCGTATCTTTGGGAGTTGTTATTCAATGGTAGCATGTAGTAGCTGCTATCTGTATTAATCACATACCCATCATAACACACTCATATGCTCAGGCGCACCGTTACGTAAGACGCAAGTCTCTGGAATACATGTGCTGAAGTTGAAAGAGATGGTTTCCTTCCCATGTTATCCACAACATATTTACATAAGCATTAATATTACCCATTCCTTGTGGTCCCGACAAAGATTCTGAAACAAACACAAGAAAGACATTATCGTTAATGGTGTTGGTAGTTGGTTAGGTAGTCCAGCCATTGTTGAAAACTACGTCTAGCTATCAGAAAGCCGGTAAATGAGATGTAAGTGCGAATACGGACACTATTAAGAGCACTAAAACCGAATTCGAGCAGAGGTAGCCTGAAGCTCGGCACAGATTTTTCGAATTAGTATACCTACCTACATTAAAATGTGTGCAAAAAGGAGAAGCCTGAAAGAACTATTTTCTTCAATGCAAACATTAATTTGGATAGTTGATCATTCCTATGGAACATACATATATGTTCCCTCTAAGCACAGTCAGAGCGTAAACGTAGCTGTAAAAAATAATTCGAGAATCATCCATATCTTAGAATTCTACCTAGTTGCTCTGAATCCGGCGAAGGGTAAGGCAAAATTAAAAAAATAACAGTAGGGCTTGTGGCTTGTATTCTTATTTACTTATGTTAACTGCGACAGTTAAATGATAAATAAGAAGAGAATATGTAGGAGATTTTGAATCATTCAAGGATTCAATTTTTTCAATATCAGCTTAGTTCCACGTTGGGCTGCGAATTGCTAACTATTAGATTACTGGTAACTAAAGGCATCATATCTGTTCGGCTGCATCACAACTGTATTAATTTTCCGGAAATATGTAACGGAGTTTGTTGCCTTGCTTTTCATGCACATGACGACCACAACTGAACCAGCGTCGGGCGTAATTAAAAATTCTTGGAAACGTTTTTCTAAGAATTGATATCCAGACAGAAATCATCAGTCGGATTATTTATTATACCGATATAACTTCAGTACAATGAACAATGTCTTTTGCGTATTATCTTGTTCTTCCTGCAGGTGATTGCACTAGACACAGGCATATGTATGTATTATGTATGTACATTGTTTTCTACTTCTGCTTGATGAAATGACATTTTAAGTCACCGCATGAAAGTGTGTATTTACATAAAATATAGGTATACATATTTGCACACAAAGTTGACTCCTTGTCCGTGTCACAGTGCAGTATTTGTCAATGTTAATAGGCGCTAACCTGAACTGATTACAGCACAAACAATAAAATGAATGATATCATTAAGACGAATTAGCTGTAGGTTACTACAATTTGTTTTTAATTCTTTGCTATTTTTTGACGTTTCTATATACATATAGGTATGTATATATACAATTCACATTGTGTTCAACATTTCCTGTCTTAAGTTTCCCCAAAATGTTAAGATAGAGTTTTCCATGCAATTTTTATGGTCAACTGAGTTGCATGCATGAGTTAAAACTAATATAAGTAAATACTATTTATTCATAAGGACTTGCAGAGTCACGCCGGTTACAAAAGAGCTGAGACAAGCGTAGCTAATATCAAAATTACGACGCGTGATACGGGAAAAAGTATGGATGGATTTACAATTTGTATCACTTTTGAATGAACGTATAAGATAAATTTGGATAATCTTGCATAAGACATATCTGCACATAGGTATCAACAATCACTAGTTGCTGATGAAGTGCACATTTTATTAATTTCCCTGATTGCGAAGTCCCGTTAGTTAAAGACTCTTGATTATTATTTCGGGTTAGTGTTAGAGATCAAAGTACAGTGAAGTCTCTCTATAACAGCATCCAAGGGAACCCTAAATTTTGTTGCTATAAAAGGAATGCTGTTATACAGAACACAATTATTATGTATTCTATGTACAAGGTGCTGCGAATTTCATGACGTTATGGAGAACATGCTGTTATAAGGGGTGCTGTTATGAAGAGACTGTATGTGATGGTGTGGCGTACATATCGGCACATTACATGGACTCATGAGATGTTAGCGCGTACAATTTATTACATATGGGCTATGAACCTCATGTGTTTGTCCATGTGCACGAATTTATGGACCTGGAAAGGAAGTTGTGGGGGTGTGCAGACCAATGGACAAGAGGAAAAGATTTTAGGTTCTGTTTCCGTTGCTCGCGCATTGTCTAATTTTACCCCAGAGGTGGGAGCCGGCTCACTCTCTGGAATGGAATTCCTGTGCCTCTGGAGAAACATCGTATGAATTCTTCATTTTGAGCTCGGATTGTGACCACTTGGGCTGGACAAACTGTTTAGCTAATTAGTTGAATCGATAATTAGCAAGTTTTGGACTCCTCTGTGTTCCTATAATTTTGATTTTCAATTTTTCGGCATCAACTCGTTGCTCCTTGAAGGAAACGATACAGGTTTACCGAATATCAATCCATTTGATGAGTATTTAGCATCTTGGATTGTTGCAAGTGCTCATCATCTTATGCAAGGCTTATCAAAGCAGAGCTTAATGAAATGTCTGGTAGCGCTGGGATGACAAGATGCTATTATTGTTAAGGAAATTATTCATCCCAACGCTGAAGAAGATATGACAATTAATTAGCACCATGGGAAGGTAAACGAGTTCGAGTACTCGTTTATACTAACTATCCAGGGGTACGCACACTCACAGTCCGCGGACACAAAAGTTTACTCTACTAGACACTGAGTCTTCTTTTGTATAAGCTTGATAAGTAAGGAGGAAAAAGGGGTGGAGGGGTGAAGCTTCAAAAAAAGAGGGAAAAGGGAGAGTGATTTAGGAAGACCGAAATTCCAATTCCAGAGTGTTGGGAATAAATGAGACGTACATATAGTTAAGGGTATAAAATAGGTTCAGGTTTTGATTGCATGGTAATGGAA
Organism: Disparrhopalites patrizii; assembly: GCA_034698585.1. Classification (NCBI taxonomy): domain Eukaryota; kingdom Metazoa; phylum Arthropoda; class Collembola; order Symphypleona; family Sminthuridae; genus Disparrhopalites; species Disparrhopalites patrizii. Next base: position 16,438 of record JAQGBT010000038.1, read on the forward strand.
TCTATTTTCCTTTATTTTTTAAGTGGATCGTCGTACTATGAAGGTTGCTGTGGCTGGAGAGAGCCTTGGTAGATATATCTGATATTGTCTGTGGTATTAAAAAATGTGTTCTTTTAGTTCTTACTCTTTAAGCTATTTTATACCTTCACATTTTGATTCTGTGTGTTGATGTATGCTCATGTATGTGGGTAGAGTAGGGTAGGAAAAGGCAGGCAGAAAATCTTTGAATTAAAGTGGAAAAAAACGTATGTGGTTCCTTTTTAAGAGAGTACGTCAAATGTGTGTGTATTGTATACTTACTTACTTACATACGTACATGAAGAACTCGAAGGAGGAATGGAGAGAGTAAAGTGGTGGAGTAAGAGTTTTTATATTAAACTATTGTTAGCAGCTGTTAGCTTTCTTTGTACTCAGTTGGCTTGCTGCTCAGTATAACGTCTAGGAAGTTACAAGGATTGAATAGCCTTGGATTTTAAAAGTTTCGGAGCGGATGACAGGTTCCAGAACCCTTAGGGCACTTTCGCCTTGTTGTCAAATTAAAATGGAAAATTATGTTGCTCTCACATCCATTATTAGGAGTCTGATTTACGAATCTCAACAAGATTCTTTAAGTAAAGCAGCTAAAGGAGAATAAAGAGAGGAACTTCTAAGATTCAGATCGGGAACCGTTGGCTGTAAGTGGGTAGGCTTTAAATCTAAACACGTTTTCCATGATGAGATGATGACCGTGTTTCTGTATGTGCATTCAGAGAAGTGAGAATTATTACAACCTATACGTAATCTTACGTGCGCACAAGAAAATCCTCCCCTTTCTCCTGCATTTGATTTCATACACGACTCTCCTGAGTTTATTGTTTTTTCTATCGTAAGCAAGCAGTAGTTTTTTTTTCTTTTGTACTTTCTTGAGCGCATCTTTATCCATGTAAACAGTGGATGGAGGACTTGATGGGATATAGAAAAGCCCTGGGATTCCTTTGAACAGTTCATAATCATCGTTAAGTTTGTCTATAATTGCGAGAGTATGGAAGGCTCTGGCGTTAGTTATGTCATGATATGAACAAAATTATAACTAATTTTTCAACCGTGTCCTGATGTTAATACAAAATTAAACACTTATCCTCGTTTCCAAATTTTCCTCTCGTTGCAGAAAATTTCAACATTGCTTGCTTGCATATTTATCGGATGTTGTATAAAAACATGATTTGAGGTAAAAATATGATCCATATTCCCAGGAAGAAGACAGTGAAAAGAATGATCTATGAGCTAAACTTATTAATGTATGAAAAAAATAATCAAGAAATTATTGCTTTGTGTTAAAAGGAAGAAAGAGAGATACTAGTGATTCTCACTTTGTAATCTTCACCATGCTTAATGTTCTCGAATAATATTAATCAGCATTAAGTACTTGCTTTCTCCTCTTCGCTTTGTTTTTAAAGGAATGTAAAAAGAAAAATCTTCAGGAGGGAATGATTGTCAGAGAATGTTGTAAGTTGTATAGGTGTGGTTAGGTGTTTAGTGGTATATGTCAATAATGACTTTGCTCTTGAGCGTAATTGTGATGTGTTTGAGCAAATGGACGCTAAACCCGTCCTCGCTATACGTGTGACTGTGTTCGTGTGTGAGACGTAATTAAAAAGACAGACGAGCTCATTATGGACAGCTATTCGATGTTAAAATTTCACCCTTAATTATAGGCAAATCACTGGAAGGCGTTCCGCATCCATCACCACTCAACATGGCCAGTTATCTATCCCTACCCTACCCCTACCCAAATGGATCGCCGCTGACAATGGTAAGATTCTTTTTTGTTATTTATTATCATCATTATCACACATCCATACGTCTATTCTTCCTTCCTCCTCATTTTTTCTTTAACTAGTTGAAGAAACATGTACAGACTCTGCCTTTTTATGTAACCATGTTGTTTTTTTTTCACTTTCAATCGCGCTTGACATAATCAAGTTGCCAATTGCTGGGGTTATTTACATGTTATATTCTCTTTTCAAATTTCTGTACCCATTTTATACTGTCAAATTTCATGTTTTTTTTTGTATACCTGCCATGTTTCCTCAACTTGTTTTTGTCATTTTCACTCATTCGGTTCCACCAAATTTCATCATATTAGTAGTGTCATAGTTGTTGTATTCTGAACTAACCGAACACTGATAAAGCAATGTGACACTTTCATGGCCGCATAATACGTGCTGATTACATACATAAATAGCATTGATTCAACCCAAACGGATTGTCATATTTGTTTTAATTCGTATCCTCAATTTGTAATCCTACTGTACCTAGCATATACGTGCATGTGAATGTAAATAGTGTCCGGTTGTTTCAGGAACATCGGAATAACTGATTTCATCACACTCTTCAAGTACGTATGTTATCATTACGACGTACGGCTCCTGAATAGGATTGTCATATCATGGAGTACAGAAGTGGGGATTTAGTTGAATTCCCGGCAAATTTTGAATGAATTGTAATTTCATTACTAGAATGATGAATGATTACGTCAATATTTTAATTATAATTTCTCACGTTGCGCGCTTTCGTCCCTCCGAAATGGATACAAAACCGGGTTTGTACAACTGCTTTTCTAAAGCTGTTTCTTGATTGATCTTTGTATGTCGCGCTTATATTTACTCAGGCACTGTGAACACCGAATTGCATACACAATCACGTCATGTATTATTGTCAGGATATTTATCTATTATTTCCCTACGTTGTGTCAGACAACAAAATGACTGATAAATGTATTAGCTTTTCAAGTGAGAAAGGAGAGAAAACAATCTTATCTGTATAGTCACAGTCACCTCGACAGTTTTGTTGGTGCTTACGTTTTGAGGCAGGGCCTCGGGTTGTGAGGGTTCAACTCTGCCTATGGGGCTCAGTTCAGCAACACAGTGATGGGCCATAAGGTGGTTGGGTGTAAAAGTTTAACTAAGAAAAATCTTAACCAGGTTGTCGCAGTCCCGCTCTCAATTCTTGCCCTCATGACTTTTTGGGCGCGTCCGTCGTCTCTGACTGCCGGAAAAAACTACTAGTCAATCTCTTTCCTTTTCTTCTATGCTAATCCGGCTTTCAAACTATTGGTATGAGAATGTGAACTAACAAATCTTCCATAGTTGTAGGCATTAAATCTCATATAGCATTAGCTTTGTATACTTGTATTGTTCAGATGTTCTATATGCTTGTTAACATCAAACTGGAAAAATAAAAGGACAGTGAATAAATAAAATAAATGCAAAATAACTGGAATTAGTTCTTTCTATTTAACATTCATTATTCTCGTGTGAAAGCGTGTCTCTTTTGAGTAAAATAATAATTATAATATGCGCAGACAAAGACCAGACTATGAAACCAGGAAAGCTATACAAAGTAAGACTTGACAGGTCTGCTGAAGACAAAGTCATTCGTTTGTTTTTAAAACATGTTTTTAGCACTGTATCATAGGAAAGAAGATCCGACAAAGCTAAGTTTCCAGGTATTAGAAGAGAGTAAAAAGTATAATTAGATCTCTAATAGATTGGTTTCTCTGAATTCAAGTAACCAATAACGTGAATGTAGGTATAAAAAAAATAGATAGCCATGATTTGTATCAGTATACGATTAAAGCAAATTTTGTCAATCAAAAGGGGAAACAAAATCGTAGGTGCGTGATCGTATTGACATGACAAACATTGACATTTTGGTCGGTATATTGTAACATACGTCGGCCCTTAATGCCTCCTCACGATGACGTCTTTAGCTGTTTAAATTGCGAAGGGGGTCCTTTTGCTGGTTTGTTGGAGATTGATATATGTATCTTATATAGTGTTAGGGACGTTAAGGGCGTTCGAGGCGCAAAAAATGTACGAGACACCAATTGTTATCCTGGATTATAACAAACCAAACTAAAAAGCGGGAATGTAAGTAACAGACTGCAGAAGAATCTTTTCGTTGAATGAGTTTTTACACCCAATCGCTTTAAAACTACATCACTGCGTTGTTGAACTCAGCCCCATAGGCAGAACAAGACCCATATAACCCGAGGCCCCGCTTCAGGTTGTATGTATTGTATTAACAATTACAATCGTATTGTCCACCCCATTTTAAAGTAATAAATTAATGATGGCTGGTTATTTTGTTACGAGGCATTTTTCCATTGTTTTTAATATTTTTTGTTGTTAGTACGGATTCTTGATTATTTCCCTACACTTTTGAACTGTCGATTTGTGCTAAAAGCTTCTGCCTTGTCAAAGCTGTAAAAACATGTTTTTTTAACGTCAGTGACTAGTACATTAATACAAACTGTCGCGTGTGGACGGAATAAACGGACGAACTTTTGATGAATGGCGTTGATGATGTCTGAGGAACAACATCCCTTTGTATGTGTAAATTTATTCATAACGTATACATAAATATAGCCCTACATGTAAAGACCGTATATTTTTTCTTCGTCTTCTCCATTTTATCTTTGGCTCTGCGGGTGGAATAATTTAATATGGCTTGTGTGAATGAGTATGCCTATGTGTACATGCGAAATGTGTGTATGTAATGTGTATGCATACGTTGAAAGAGAACGATAAAGTAAAGGGAATTATTCGGTTGAACTGATAACATGGATGATAACAATACTGCGATGGAGACAACTATTGAAGCCTCACAAAGCTGTTTGCTCACTGCCTGTTGCTGCAAGTAAAATATCAAATCAGGACGGCAAGCAAATAGTTTGGTACAGCAGTACGTTTCATAGAACATACGAGGAGGGAAATGGAGGAAAAATGAACAATAACGGCAATAACAAATATCGGCTTGTTCCTACATGCACTTTTATCTCCAATTTTTCGAGAATAAATAAAAGAAGGTTGCGTGATAGCTGTAGACTGTAGAGTCGAAAAGCGTCCAAGCAAACCAAAGATTGTTCATGGGGTGTCATGTTACTATAGACAACAGTGTCCTATGTATATAATTATATTCGATCGTATTCAATCGTGGGCAGATTCTAGACCCGGGTTTTCACGTAACTAATTTTTTTTGTAAATAGTATAATTTTCAACATCAACAAATTCTTTAGGGATAATGCAAGTTAGGGTTCCGCTTGTAAGCTACGGTGGTTCACCACTATCGTTGTAATATATTGTATCAAATGCACAAGCTAAGTTGTAACTGTTTTCATCTGTCTTTAGAACCAAGAATCCGTTCCCTTGTACGCCTTTGTTAAATACTATCTCGATCATTTACGTGAGGTGCTAAAACGACATTATTTACACGGGAGGAGTGATGATAATATTTAATGAATGAACACAAAAGGAATATTATGAACCAGAATAATGAATGTACAATTAGTGGTGCTAATTGCACGCATGCATGGGAAAGAATGTACGACAAAAACTGCTGCGAAAGTGACAAGACATTCTCTTTAGTAGAATCACTTAAAAAAAGAGCAACGACGTGTGTGGCTGAGAATACAAATGATGCGAAGGAGAATTGTTCACATGTCTAATTAGAGCTCGCGCACGTATCTTCCTCTCGCTTTCTTTTAAACTTGAGCTGAGCAGCTCCCTTTAGTATTATTTAGATGGTTGTTCCTGCTGCTTGTAATAAGTGGTGTTGGTGTGGAGTGGCTTTAGTTTACTACTTAATGCTTCAGCGTATTTGCATCAATTGACTAATGTGCTGGGTTGGTTTTGTTGTGTGCGTCCTCCTCATTGTAATACACGCTCAATTATTGTTCTCATATTGGCTGCTTGGGCATATGACTACGTTCGTATATTTGTTGAAAAAAGGTTTGGATTAAAGTAAAGTGTGATAAGAATTTTATTTAGGGATAATGTGGAAAAAAGAATTTTGATAACGAGTTAATTTTGTAATTAATGTGTGCTGCATCCTCTTTTAGGATCAGAATTAGTACGGCAGTGTTTGACCAAGCTTCCGGTGTTCGGCATTATTGCCTTTAATACTTTTGATTCTACTGATTTATGAGACTTTACTACTATTAGTTGTCGTTGTCAATCTAGAAGTTTGAAAACATTTTTTTTTGCCCATTAATAATGAAGTAAACAATTTATAATTTAAATGGCAACACAATTAGGTCTCCCCAAATCTGTATGCCGTGTCAGCGCAAAATAACTCCTCCAAGAGTGAAAGGTTACTCCAACTTCAACCACTGGTTGCCTAAATTGCCTGAGGCATTACCTCTGTAACTCTGTACCCATCCCAACAATGGACTTCTCTGTAATCTATTAAAATGTTCTTTGGAGGAACTGCGAGTCTTCACTATAAATATACCCATTGGAAAATCTTGATTTAATTATGTATCAATGCATCGGAAATGATTTGTCAAATCCTAGAAAAGCAATGCATGTTTTTTGAAAAATAGTATAGTGCAAAGAATTGAGGAATGACAAGAACTAATTGAAAGCATTTTTTGGCTTTCAAAAGTGTGACTGTAATGTTGTAAGCTTGTGTTCGATCTCCCGGTTATATTGAGGATGCTTCCGAAAGTAATGTATATGGATATGCATAAGTGTATACATACATGGGTAGAAGTCCCTAAATTTGTGCCGTGGGTTTGTTGCTAAAAACTCCGTAAAATGTGTAAGCCTGCCAATCTCTTGTCACTCTTGTGAAGTGAGGGTTGTGATGATATCTCCGAACAAATTCTTCACGCTTACTTAATTGCGTCGGGATAGGGATGTAAACTGAACGCTTCAAATTTTTCCTACTCTGATTTATAACATAATACTTGATTATTACTGTAAACGATTTTTTTAAATTGCATCGCAATGGCTTGAAAATAATGGGAAGACGTACAAGTGTAATATGTATGTATATTGTAGACACAATACATTACATAACTTCTTATGCGAGTGGAGGACAAACTAGCGAGATCGTCAGTCAGTGCCCGAATAAAATTTTATTAACTTCCTTGCCGATTCCGTGTTTGTTTAAAGATTGTTTTTAAATCCGTAAAAAAAAACCTAGAGTTTCAGATGTAGTGGTTGCTTATAGCTTTTTTGTCCTCTATTTTAGTAATAAGACCGGGAGATTGTGTCAATCCGACGCGAGGGAAGAGAGCAACATTGTACTGTACTGGGTTGAAGAGAGACAAACTTTATGATATTGACAGAGCTTGTGAGTATTACAAATTCTTGAAAGAAGTGAGATTGACAGTACGAGTCGATTTTTTTGTTCAAGTTACGTCACTTAGTCTCAATGTGTCTTTGTGGCATAGTAGTTTGTATGGAGTCAATAAGTCCCCACACATATATGCATCCATGTATGTTTGCATACTGGGGAAGCCTCATTTTCTTACACTCATAGACATGAATGCCTCACCCGTTTACTGGAACAAATTTACTTGTATTAAAGTTTTCACAATCATTCTCGGTTATTTTTACTTTTCTAATTTGATGGCTTCGAACACACAACCATGGAAGCGATTTAAGTAACGTTGTGCGTTTCCATCCCTTTTCCAAATTTGCCACTTGGCAGATGCTTCTTCGAGTCAAAGGCTTATTTTGATTTTACGTGTTGGTTTTTGCCCCCTTCATTTTTCGTTTCCACAAGACTCTTACGTATATAGATACTCTTACTTCATTGCTTTTATTTTTCCCTTCGCAGCTGCAAAGAATCCTTGCGTATTGCTTTAGAAATTTTCCCTCGTTCATTCGCAAAGCAAATCGGAGAAAGTATGATTTATTTAGGGCACATCCTCAGCCATGTCCCATGTATGAATTGAAGTTGAACTACAGTATAATTTATAATGTTTGTGGTATTCATAAAAGTTAGTCCAGGATCTTAAAGCCAAATTGGGGAATTATGTATATTTTTGAGTGACAATGAGCTAATTAGTCCTTTGCTTCAATTTACTACTCGACATTGGAGGATGCATTAATGGCTGTGTATTTTATGTCCCTGGAACGGGAAAGCGGTTGATCAAGTGGTTGAGTGCGGACGTGGTGTCAAGGCGATGCGTTTTGAGCCAGTAGGGACTGCCAACGCTTCCTATCTGTGTGCGGTGTACATACGTGTGTGAGATAAAAACATGGGTTGTGAAATCCTGACCGGAATTTTTGGCTGATAACACGACAAAAATGTTCAGTGAAGCGGACCCAACAAAACCATTCCGCATTCAGTGGGTAGATTTTCTTTAGAATCGCCTTTTCACTGTTTTAAATCATATTCAGCATGAAAACAAGAGAAACGTCTCTGAGATTCAACTTTGCCGTTTGCTATTTACACAAGGTGCCGCATTTCTTGTTTTTGGGAGTCCTAAAGACACGGAATGAAGATCATTTTTGTATTAGGGCATGTTGGATGTGGTCAAATTTAGTATTTTATATTGGATATGTTTAATCGTATTCATAGTACGCCACAGGCAAAAGCAGTACTTTGAGCAGAATTGTTTTTACACAATCACAAGTTCTGACTCATTTTTACCAAATCTACAAACAGTGACCTTCAAACACGGTACCAAAGTGCACCGTATTGGCACCAATAAATTTAGCAGTGTAATTTAATTTTAAAAAAAAATTTACTTCAAAATTTCTTTACGGGATTAAAAAGACTACTCATAAATGTTTTGCTTCTCGCATAATAAATAAAATACTGTCCTAAGACAAACCCTTTTTCCTGTGATATTTACTGAGCGATAGGGTGTAAAAACAGGTGCAACTGGGAAGCACCAGGGGAAAAAATCGGATTTTTCACATTGCCCCAGCAGAATGATTGTTAAATAGTCACCCTCCGAGTATTCATTTGTGGATCAAATTCACCCCTACTCTGATATGCCCACTAATTTTAAGTAGGAGTGAAGTCGAAACGTCTGGAGACACTGAAAAAGGTACACCTAAAGAATTCTACATTCGGAGTTTCGGAGCTTATGAATTAGAAATAAGTTTCTAGTGATTCAATGCATTACCATTTTAGCTACCATTATAATACTTGTACAAGGATAGCGAAATAAGACAGTGCGGGTGAGAGTAGGAATCAAGAGAATATTTTCAAAATGAAATAAATGCCCAAACCTTTCGCATTGAATGGTAAAAGCAGTACGCGTTGTTGACTCACCCCGCAGAGTGCATGAAAGAATAATGAAGTCAGTGCTGCGTGTGTACAGCACGAGAAAGAAAAGTCTGTGTAACTTTTTGATTGCAAGATTTTCTTATAATGCACTTTTCTCACCAAAGTCACCAAAGTTCGAGCTCCTTTCTCTGCATAAACAACCATTTTGGGTTCACAGTTCACACTCACACACTTCACTCTTCATTACATATAATAACTACTGACATGGATGAGATTGCCTCCTTCAATGTAAACATTTTAATCATTTATGCTACATGCATGGGTTTCTTTCTTATTACTCCATAGATATGTACGTATATGTATACATGCGAATTCGTATTTGCATTCACTTGTAGAAAATATTCAACCGAGATCCACAATACATTTCCGGACCATTATTTTCAAAGTTAGTTAAAGCATCGAACTAGCCAAGATTATTGTTACCATTGGGGAGATATCCGTCCAGTTTCTTGGATCATTATATGTATTTTATATTTATTTACAGGGATAGAGGAATATAATTCCGAATTACAATGATTAACAGCATTCACACAAATATTAGCGTCAATTTTTTGGATCCAATTACTAGTATTCCACAAGAGATTGCCATCACGGCGTTAAGATATTCAAGAATTTATGGTTGTATCCGGTGGAAAACTGATACGTACATGGCTGTTGTGTTCGTATTTGTCATGATTTTATTTATAACCTTCCTGTGAACGGTATTCATAGGGTAAAAGGTAGGGAGGAACCTAATTTGGAACCCACATGGTACTCAGCGTCTTCCCCGTTCAGAATACCCGAGCACTTGTGCTTTTAGCACAAGTACAATGAGTAAGTATTGTTACACAAGCGGAGACAGAAAGTCAAGTTTTCTCCGCTTCTCTCTGACACATGCATTTGTAAATTTTGAATGATCTCGTCATCACCGTCGTCAAAATATCCCGGCAAAGGCGAGAATTGATTTGGTGTTGTGGTTAGAACGTTGAAGTGTCGGGGTTGAATTGTTGACAGATAAATATTTTTAGTTTTTAGCAAGAATACACAGCGCGAACAGAGTTGACAATGTTGATGACGGCTCTGATGAAAGCAAGGCTTCTTGAGGATGGGAAAAGCGGCATTAAGTGGATGAGCCAAGTGAAGAGAGCGGAAGGGAAAGGAGATTACATAGCCGAGTGAGCGAAAGCCAAGCTCAAAAGAAAGGTGAAAAATGAGGACTTTTGAACTTCGTGTTATTCGTCTATATGTACATCTATACATATACTACATAATAATCTACGGTCTAAACATTCATATGGTTAACACTAACTGTATGTATTTACGTGTTAGACGGTGCTGATAATCTGTAAGACTCGTAGCGCTAATATGTAGTAATAAGAAAGTAAATAAGCAAGTAAATGCAGTCGTAATTGTCTATACGTCTGTTCGCCTTCTCGCTTGATCACGCCCAGTCTCGTTGCTTCTTGATTGTTCTTCCCATTGTATTGGTTGAATCGGCATTGGTAAACCATATCCAGGGTTAGGCCGAAACACGCACAGAGACACGAGAAATGATTTCTCTCGCGTACACACATTTATATAACCGAGAGGAAAAGAAACACGGAGTATTTATTGTCATTAAACATTTATTTATTCACCCTGAAATTAGAGTACCTTATGGGTTGCAGTTGAGTCGGTGCGTTTTTTTTTGTATCAACTTTAAATTTCAAGTTTGAGACTTTTTCGTTAGTAACTCGCTGTTATTGACAATTTGATTTTTTTAATACGTGAAATTGACTGCCCGCTTGTTGTCTTAATTTAGTTTGAAGCTCTGACATTTTCGGTGATCCCAATGTCAATTTAATTACAGTCCGTGCTGACACAATTTCCACTCAAAGATGCTCAAGTGAATGGAATAATGAGTAGATGCTCACATAGGAATTTTTCTATTTATTTTACGTAACTTCTTTTTTCCAATAATTTGTGTCATCTTGGGTATAAATCTGCCGATGGCGGCTAGTATATGGTGTCGTTTGGTCCTCTGTCTAAAAAATCAAGTAGCGAATAACGATTTATTTCGTACGTAAAATATTGATAGTACTGCTGCTTTCTCTACTGAGTTCGGATGTTGTCGGACTTTGTCAGAAAGGAAACTTAGACTTAAATGATTCTGTGCTCTCATCTTTCTATTCCCATAACAGTTATCTGCAATACAATTATAATCTGAGAGAAAGAAGCAATAAACTATGATGTAGTTTTTAGGATGAGTACACAGCAAAAAATAGATCGATTGCTAAGCTACATTTGATAGTTATTGAGCATAGTTAGGACCCCGTGTTTGACATCTGTAGAACATAATCATGTACATATGTGTCTTAACCTTCATCCTGCAAGGAGCTTAGTGATTGTGTGATATGTATTACATATGTAATATGCATACCTATACCGACAGAAGTAAGTATAAATGTCCTTAGCAAAGGAAATGTACATACACGGCTGAATACATTTTTTTCCGTTTACCTCAGAAATTACGAAATGTAATTGAAATGAAGCAACAAGAAATCATATCTGCGTCTTTCATTTTATACTTGCTGTGTTGGACGAAAACAAGAAATGTGAGTAAAAATCGGTTGCTGCGATGCAAGATTTTAGATTGCCTTTGAAAATGTGACACGTTTCCAGATTTCTCAGATATGAGTTGAGTATATTATTCCTTACTTTTATCTGCGATCTCTCCAATGCCCAGTTTGTTTCTCTTTGCACTAAACAAATTCTTTCCGTTTTTCGTTTCACTAAACTTTTAGATCATCTGAATTTAAACATTGTTCTTATTTCGATGGTAATTTATGTATTTTTTCAAAACTAAGAAAAAGGAGTCTAGTACTATTCAACCAGGGACAATGTCATACAAGTGTTTGGGTCGGTGTTTTGCCGGTCGGGGGAGATTTCATACACAAAATATTTCACCCAAAATGTTTATCGGTCAGACTGAAAATTATACATCCAAAATCACACACTTAAAATTATGGACAATGCGATCGCTGTCCGGTTTAATTTTTGGTAGGTGCAAGAAGATTTCTCAAACAATATGGATACTATTAGAAAGTAATAACATACACACTTGTGCTTATGCATCTACAAAAAATACGTCGTGACAAGACCATGCTGGGGTCGACTTTCAGGAATCATCTTTTTTAGTACGCTAGTTGAAAAGCCAGCCAGAGTTTACCCAAACTACCCACTTTTTCCTGCGCTTTTAATTTCAAAAATTGCCAGCACTCGGTAAATTTTTGTAGGGTCGAGATGGACCTTTTCCTCTAGATCCAAAATAAAAATTGACGCAAAATACATACTTCCACAGTTTTCCACGCTGCGAAGTAGGTGTAAAATCCGATCTGGTACCTCGTACATATAAAAAGAACTAAAAAATCCGGTTTGAAGCACAAAATTATACCATAAGATGAGTCAGGTATCTTCGGCACCTCTGCGGTGTTTAATACACATTTATGAGTTATGTGTGAAAGAGTGACCAACATACCATCGTTGTTAGTATGCATAGAATATTTATATATTGAGCAGTGGCGAAGGACTAAGGATAGAACTGCCCACAGGAACATTTGTGGTTGAAAAATGTGCTCACTGTTTGTCTCTCTATGAGCGTGTTCGTGGATTTTCAGGAACTCTTACAGTAAGGAAATAAAATACCAGGCATTTTAACCCGGGTGTAGCCACAGTTTTCATAGGGTGGGTATTTTCTTGGTTTCTCATATTTCCTCCTTTATTCGCTTAGGACTCGTTGCTTTTGAAAAAAAGGGAAAAGCTTGTAGGGATGGATGTAAAGACGAGAAGAGAGACAGATGAAGAAATGCGTATTTGTGTCGGAACGGATAATAATTGTAGGGAATCCATCAACGCCAACAGCTGAATCCAGATGCTTTTTTGGACTTTTACATCTTTACTAGCAGAAGGAGTTACCCGTTCAGGTTTTCATTCTTACACAGACTTGCAGCAATTTTCATGCTGTCCCTTCTCGGTCAATGAGCATGGCGTGAATATTCACATTGTTTCTTTTCTTTCTTTGTAGAATAAATTCACAGATCTTTGAGTACATAACGTAATGTAATGACTTAATGACATGCCCAGATTCGTCGATTCAACAGGATAAGTTGAGCCAACCTTTTAATCGTAATTGCACATTGAGATAACGCAAGTGCATTTTGCGCTGACATAAAAAAATGAACCAGCGCAATACGAAAATGAGTTTTTTAAATTTGCAATTAAAAAACCTCATTTGCATATTGTGCTTTTTTTCGCGCCTACTCTTGATGTGACCCTTTTGAGCAGTAAAATTGGTTTGCACGCCTCAGTAAGATTTTATTCATGCTTATTCACGCACGTGTTTGACCAACAAGGGAACATCTTTATTATTATTACCGAAGAATTTCTATTCGATATTTTCCAGTGAACGTTTTTAAATGGACACCAACTTTTATTATAATAGTTTGTTGTGAAGGCATAGGTGAAATAGTTTAAGTGCGGTAATATTATTTTAGACATTTTTTCAAAGCAAATATTAATAATGCACCTGTAAACTATATAATTGCATACAGGTGCTTATGTGTAATATTTACATGCGCCATACCGGTAGTAACCGCGCAGTTGATACTGGCATTGCTACTATATTTTATTGATACTGAACTGTTACTTGCTTCTAACCCCTCATAGATCAGTTTTGTTGAATAACCTGATACAAAAAAGTTGATACAATAAAATAAAACCAAAAGGGTGTCCTCATCAACCACCATAGTGTGGCCTTAAACTTAGGTGCGCATGTTCCATCTTGCTCTTATAAGTCCATTTCAATCTCGTTCCAGCAATAAAATAGACAAAGTGTGAGATTCTTACAACACAAAGAACAAAATGTGACTTGCACAGCGACAGGTTCTAAGCATGAGTATGTGTACGTAGTATACGTATAGAAAATGGAAATGCCGGGAAGTAGGATACATGAGCATTTCTTTCCTTTCTTATTCCAGTTGTGGTTTCCATTGATAAAGTTCCACAGTAGGTGAAATCTCTGAACATAATACGCACATGTTCAAGGAAATACCTACTATGGACCTATGTTGTCATATTGTGTCCAGTGCATATAGTACAGCCTACATATTTGTACAGAAAAGGTTTAAACGATTTCGACAAGCAGAAGTGATTACTACAAGAGTAACACATTGTCCGTAATGTACAAATCCTTATTTCAACCCTGTAGGACCACTTGGTTGAGAAATCTTGTACTAGAAGATATATACTCCGAAATATTTGGGGGAAGGGAGTCATACGTAGATGGAGCTAAAGTACTTTTAGATATTTCCACATTTTCAAGTGGATGAATGTGCATCAGAGTGAAGACTGTGAAGGCTACATAATGAAATTGAGATGACCTCGTGCAGTGAGAATACGAGCAGACTATCCAAATAGTGCGACGGAACTTGACGTGCTCACAAATTTGTGGGACTTTGAGGCGCCGAGTACTTATTACTTACATTGCCCATTGCTGTGATGCTACGTTGTCACAATTACCATCCGAGGGCTTTCCTCCTCCCCTTAAGTTTTCTCTTCGTCTTCTTCGATACAAACCTATATACATGAGCTTCAGCCATCTCTTATCTCTTTCCCTGTGTTTCTGGTGTCTCTGTGTATAAACTACTGGTTTTTTTTTGTCGACAATAATAATGATGGCAGTAGTAAATACACGGTCGTACGTATTTACTTGCACAGAAAGGTTTCTTGAAAGGGAATAGATAGCCGCCAGCTCTGCTGGACAAGTACTTTCTTATGCATGTCGTCTGAAAAGTAAGGTGTGCACGCTTTACTTTTTCTTGTCTTCAGCTTAAGTAGCATTGTTGTTATAAGGCGAGTAAAACAATGGTACCGCTACCACCAGAGCTCTTCGTTTTTATATAGAATGTATATGAATGTACTTCACACACAAGGGAGACTCTTTCGTGTTATGCGATGGGTAAAGGGGCTGAGTGAGTGGAAAATAGGAGGGAGACAGAGACAGATTGTGGCAAGAAGACAACATTCTGGTATCTGTTTGAGGGTCACAATGGTATGTACCTTAACTAGGTAGGTTGGTTTCCAGACGTAAGGCAGGGTAAGTAAAGAGTAACTAACGAGGATCTTGTCATGTTTTTAAGTTAGTTCCTAGCGTGATGTTCCTGTTTCCCTTGCATACTTCTCCCTGCGTGTGTGTACCTCCTAACAACTCATACCTGGAACAGGTTATCAACGATTTTTTCCTCTTTTCTCATTCCCTCTCCCTATTTCTTACAGCTACGTGACGATGCCTACATACTAAAAGGGAAAAGTTGCTGGAATTTGGTCCAAGTGTTTGTTTCTGACTATTGATATGTAGGTATAATTGAGTACGGTTCCGAGGGTATGTGTTACTTCTTGAGCTAAAGGAGTGAAAAAGGTGATATTAAGAATGAGGCAAATAAGTAAGTAGTATTTCTAACCCCCTGATGTACATATTGGAAGTAACTTGAATTTTTATAGGAACGTATCTCTGTAGATAGATACATAGGCACACTTACTGTTTTTAAAGGCGTGGGACTGCAGGCTTAAGGTCTCTTCTATGGAACCTGTGGGGAGAAAGGTTCCTGTTACCAGGTGGGCAGGTTATTGGGAGTAATTCACCATAATGTTAAATTTTGTTAGCATTACACGCTGCTTCAAGCGTGAGTTCTTTCCTCTAATAGTTTCTCTCTTCCATTCTCCAATGCTAACTTGCTACACTGGAGTAATAACCTTTCTCTTGTACATGCATTGCATGTAAGGTATTCATAGTTCCAAGGAATAATAAATATGCATACGTATTTTATGATCTGAATTGGTATGTGTGTACTTATTACATATTAAAAATCTTTCTCTCCCTTTTTCATCCTATTGAGTCAAGTAAAGAAAAATCCCATGTAGTTAGTGGGTAGGTTAGTTCTCGTTAATCTTGAAGGCGCCTTGCCTCATCCTTCAGAAGTAGTTTGCTGGTTACACACATAGTAACTCTCCAAAGTTCGGTCATACACGCACATACGGCTTGTTTGACTAAAGTGTGAGGGATATGAGGTTTTGTGTGAGGAAAAGGCTTCGGAACTTGTTTACGGAGGAGAACAAGATGAGTAGCTTGGGTAGCACATTAGTGCATATAGTGAGATTGTATGCACGGCTGTACAATGGAAGAGCTCTGAATCTCCAACCACTTACTACGTATGTATGTACGTGTGAGCCAGGTTCTTCTGGAGAGATTTCTTGATGGATGGACACAGATGGAGAGGAATGTGTTCGAATTTCAAGCCCCGTCTATGGTAGTGATGATGTTGTCAGTTTAAGAATTCGCCTTGCTTTGTCCATGGCGTAGAGTAGAATGGAAATATGGTAGACATGAAAATGAGATGTAATAAATGTCTACGTCAAGTATATAGAAGAAGATTTTTAAGAGGGAATATTTGACTTGTTCGATTGTAATAGACATGGCTTTCCATACTCTTTATCTCACGCATTGTTTTTTTTTGTTAAAATACTTACTCGTGCGTTATGAATACGAACGAAAAGTCATTTTCTTGGCAATGCACTCAGTGTTTTATGAAATAATGGAAAGGATACGCTTTGATAAATTAACCCTCAAAATAAAAGAATACATAATGTTGAGGATAAGATGGTATATTTTTATCGTGATATGTGAAAGAAACTACTTTTCTAAACGTGGAATTTGTCAGAAAATGACGGGTGTACGTCGCAAGAAGAATTGGTATTTGTGGTGGTTCAAATTGTATTCCAGGCACCCTTGTATAGTTATTACGAATTGGGTTGAGCGCAGGAGCTACGGCTACAGCTTTTAATTTGGGAAAAGTCTCCTACTTCTCCTTTTGTCCACACTTAAACTTTTGGAACAATTATTCGGAAGGGAAATTGAGAATCCTGATTTTTTTCTACTTTTGCCTTGCTTGATACAATGACATTGGTTGTACTGTAAGTGCACACACTGTGTACACACTACTTACCCCCGAAAACGCCAATGCTTGTTAGTGGGATGTTTTTCGTGTTACAGTCATTTGATTTTCGTGTTTTTGTGACTTCTCTCTCGCCCCTGTAAACTGTGCATACTTCATGTTTTGAGCGGAGGTAAGCTCATAATGAAGGGTTGGAGTTTTGCTTTACGACAAGCTACATTCACGGCAATACGAAAAAGCTACTCCAAGTGTATTTCCCCTACACTGACTTCCTCAGGAATCACATGGGGAAGCAAAAGGCAGAAGAGCAGACTGTGACACGCACTAGTTATGCGAATGAAGAAATTGGTTATTGGTAGTCGGGAAGAAAGTTAGATCAGGACAGTTTGAACATTGTTATGGGGAGCAAAGTTCTGACCGGTGTCAATTCTTTACTCTTTCATTCGGAAATCTTAAACACATACTTTTTTTTTATTGCTGCGAACTTGCTTTTCCCTCTTTCAATATTTTATCCAACAGCGTTATTACCAGAGTTACTCTCACACTTCCCTAGTGCTAAGGTAGCCAAACATGACACGCATAGCAATCGTATACAAGTTTGCTATTTTTTGCCGCTGTTCCTTCCAAATCAATGCCATGTAAACAGAAACAATGATTGCTGGAAATCCTACAAGAGTGGTTGTAATGTAATAAAAAACCAGAATGCCTTATTACTTATATGATTGAAAGGAAAAAGTATGAGGGAAATCGCCACGCTACGAGAAAGTTTTAGTCAGTTGGTGTACTACAACAAGAGTGTCTCGAGAGTTGCTTCATCAACTCGAGAGTCCGATTGCTTTGGGTCACTCACTTTATTCAGTTGGTTTTGGCGGTAAGAGGAAATTTCACCTTTTCATTAGACTATTACTTATACCAACGCAGGCTACTCGTTGTTGACCGTAAGTGGCCTAGCGCATACTTTCCCTAAATAATATTCTCCTGATTTAAGTAATTTCATAATGGCGCACGCAAGTATCTGTATCTAGGAAACGCTAGAATGAGAATCATTCGACTTTAAAAGAATATGATCCTTAAATTGTATGCGAAAAGCACACAAGCTAGCCCTGCCTTAAGTGCGATTTCATACACCAGTAGCAATCGTAACCGACATAGTTAAATGGTTCATATAGTGTTATTAGTTGTGCAGGTAGGCATATTTTCCAAAGTGTAACCAATGGTAGTGTTGAAATGAATGCGAATGTGTTTATGTGTTTAGTGTTTAGGTAAAAGTACGAATACTATGTATCTATTTGTTTAGTTAATTTTCTATTTAAATCCTGTATTACACATACATTTGTGGCATTGTTAAAATAATTGTGATTATTTGGACACTTGACTCTCCCTGAGAAGAACTGAGAGGCGTCCATGACAATTAGTCCATGAAGTTGGTCACAGTAGGAGTGGAAAGCCCATGAGGGGATGAAGGGAGGTGTTTTTAAGACTGACTACTAGACGAGATGCTAGTTTATTGTGAGAATGACATGTGGAAAATCATGCCACTCTTGCGTCTTGTACAACTAACTTACTTTTTTTTATTTCGGGCGGTCCCTCCCTTTTTCTTATTACCTTTCTGTATATGGGTAGAGTTTTTCATGGAAATTCATCACAAAAACAAGAACCATACCGAGTGAGAAATATACTGTGGGGAGAGGAAGTAGGAACCCTCTGTGTACTTTAAAGCGGGCTTGTAACAGTTAGATGCCTGTTAATATCTGTTGTATACTGAACCCTGCCTGGAGCTGGAGCTTGTAAAATGAAAATTTTACAGATGAAGTTTTATGTTACTTTTTTTTAAACATATGTGCACAAAGTGTACCTAGACTTGGGTTTACTTCAGCCTCCGTGTATGGGTGTCGTTGTCTTTTTTTTCTTGTCACTCGTACTTCGTACCTGCTACCTACCGTGGTTTGATGCATTGCTTTCCTTTAGCTCTCCCCGTCAACAAAGAATTATTGTGTATTTTACCAACATGACTCCACAATGGGTTGGATGTGACCCTACAAAGTGTAGCAAATAAGCAATGTTCCATCTCGACTATACTGTCCGTATTTCTCACCTCCGTTTGTGTATATACAATGTAGAATAGTTGGTTTAGGGTGCCAAAATACGTTTAGCCCCTATGCAACAGCTTAAAATTTTTTGGGTAAGAAATAAGATCTTTTATGTCCTGACCTTTCTTGTGGATTTAGCAATTTTGATCTGATGAACATTGGTCAAGTTGTGACCAATGTGATGCTGGTACTTTCGTGTCGCCTTTGCATCAATTTCATTTACGTATACACTTGGTACGATCAAGTGTATTTAGAAAACAATTGTCAACAAAATAGTTTGTATTTCTGAAAAAAGACAATTTGCGGTCTTTGTTGACTCATAGAGGCGGATATAACCTGGATAATTTCCGTGAGATTGAAAAGTTTTTCCCGCTAGATAAATGCATTGCTTGTGGTTTGGAAGAGAAAAAAAAATGACGAAGGACAAAAATTACCGGCTATCTGCTTGCTTTCTGGTGAGAAAAACAAATTTTATTGCTTTTACCAGATTTTTTTAGGTTGGTCATACCTCGCAACCGGAGGGTTCTAGACAAACAAGTACAATACATACTTTACAAATCCTAGGCGTGAGTCTGACGTTACGACTTACGATGTAACCGTAAATGAAAAGGAAAGAAGGAGGTTCAGGAGAAAAATCCAACCGACCTGACTTCACTCATGGCTTCTTGAGGTGTGGTCTGGGTACAAAGAGAGAAAGACAGACATACTTAGAAAAGGATAGTGTTTGTAAGTATACCAAAAATTGTACAACCCTCATAAATATATGTATTTATAGTACAAGCTAACTGTGAGCAGGACCCACATTCCTGTATCAATGGTAACCACGTGACTTTTCGAGCTATACCTACTTGCTGAATTAATCCCTAATAACAAGCTAGTGCTGAAGAATACTTAGGTATTAGCCTTAGCAGAGTATGTAAAGTGCACTCTTTTGTGAATTCTGTATGTGTGATTGTTGGTGTTGATTGTTTGTGCTCGAACCTCTTTCAATAAATGGTTCCGTTGACTAAATCCTGGATGTAGAGGGCAACAGAAGTAGCTGAAAGTAGTAGCGCTCGAGTGGTCAAACCATCTATGTTGGTTGGAAAATCTTTCGACCATACTAGTTACCATGAATAAATGTAAAGTAGTAATAATATCAATCATATCGCCTTCATTGTGTTCGGGACTTCAGGAAAGTGGAAAAGTCTGACAGTTCCCCATTGCTCATCGGATTTCATTAAGGAGGGAGGCATATAAACAATAGACCATTTTCTCCGCACCATAAAAATGTGGCTTTGGAGTTTCGATTCGTGTTTCATGCGCTTGACATATGCTTATTATATTCATGTATGTGAAGAGTATAGTTGAAGATGGTATAATTTCAAAACGACTCCAAATAGACTGTTAGTTCCAAAACGGAGCAAGTCCACCACCGTTGTAGAGACAATACGGATTCAGTCCACATACCCCTGCATAAACCATGCACCACAGGAGTGGAAAAGGGAGATACAAAAGGAAGACAGAAGGAAGAGAGAGAGAGAGAGAGAGAGAAATGGAAGCATTAAAATTTACGCTCAAGTTAGTTTTGCTGTCTGAAAGTGGGAATTTTCACTTTTCGGTCCCAAAACTTTTTGGGTCCGCCCAATGCACGATATTAAACGTGCCCTATGAACGTTACCCATGGCACTGGATTTGTTTTAACTTTGCAGGATTGTGTGTTTGTTTAAGGACATTTTTTATGTCATACAATTGTATTACTCCATCAGTGCTGGATTTCTAACAGTGCTGCTGTAAAAATTTTGAAAGTGGACTTGAACCGTTAAGAATTCAGACATATTCTCCCTTCATGGAAGAATTAACCTGATCGTGGTAGAAATGTATCTTTTCTCTTTAGGCCCCAGTGTCATTATTAGGACAAATTATTGGGCCGTGTAAAGAAATAATCAGGAAGATGAAATTGGACAATAAGTATTGACAAATATATGCACCCAAGACACTAAATGCAAAATCATTTAGTAACTCACAGACCTTATGAACCAATAATTACGCAGGACAAGCGATTCATTAGGGTTTTCTTTTTCTTCTTTTTTTTTTACAACACCTGCATTCATTTTATATGCTGGAGAAAGTCCATATAAAATAATATATTGCAATTGCGGAGAACTTGGAATATGGAGGACATGAGAACAATTTCACGGATGTTTTTTCTTTACTTTTATTATTGCAGTATTGTTCATAAATCCTGACCTATGGCGTTGTGGTGTGAATCTTGGTCGTTGTCGTCTGTGCAGTTAATTGTTAGAAATGAAAAAAGTACTTAGCCATTAGACAGTAAACGGAGGCAATACAACAATCAATACGGCAAATTGTAGCGTTTACAACTTTGATATGAGCGCGTTCACGAAAATATTCGAACGTATTAAAAACCCCATAAAACTCAGGGCATTTGGGGAGGGCATTAAAAACCGGTGTTGTGCTAAGAATTTTGTGTTCGTTTCCCAATCTGAACGAGCATTAGTGCTTGGTTGGTTCTATTGAAGTCAGAATGCTTGAAATCTTCAGAAAAAACGCCACAACGATGTCAGTGACGATTAGCATAGCGAGTGCGAGTATGTAATCTATTGATTTTGTAAGGCCTCCTCACGGACGGGAGAATGTTGTTAAGCGCGTCGTAAAAAAACAAAAGAAATAAAAATTCAATCGTGGCAATTATTCGTGAATACAAGCAGAATCACACGCGTTCCTTTCCGACTTCATTCTCCGATTTTCACGCCACAATATTTCTTTCGCAACACTTTTTTTGTGCTTTTCATTTCTCTTCGCTAATTTTCTTATGCTTTCTTTACATAGATTATGCAAGACTTAGAGGAAGGGATTATTATTATTATTGCCGTGCAAAAGACATGGGTCGTCCGATGAGTAAATTAACAAATTTTTTTTTCATGAGCAACAAAGCATATGAGGAATGCTTCTTGTTTATTTCCTAAAGAGAGCCTTGTAGAGCTGTATTTATTTACATTTTGACAAACGAAGATGACTCCACGGATTTTGCACCGATTTTGGTGACGATTGTAGCATAAATATTGCCTAATGGTCGGACCAATTAACTTATCGTAGTTAGCAATCAAAACTGACCAAGTCATGTAGAATCCGTATGTACGATAGTCAGTTTTGATTCTTAAACGACGTTATCCAAATTCTCAGGCTAAAATTTTCTATCTTGTTCTTTCTGCAAGATATTTTTTGTGGGCGTTGCCGTATCGGAAGGCAGCGCAAGGCGGAAATGTGTCTCCTGAGTTATTTAGAGTGACTAGAATTCCATATTTAAATATTTTATCACAACAAAAACCGTTCATAAATCACCATAAAATGTGACGTTAGAAATATGCGTAAATTATTTTTGTTCCTAGGAGTTTGTCGAAAATTCTCATTTTTGAACTTGGCACCGAATAATTGCAATACGTATATTGTCTTCAATCCTGTGCGAACTGAGTGGGGTTTTCTGCCCTAGATCCGCAAAAAAAAATTCTACGGAAAACGGTGGAACACACCGGTTTCCCGTTTATCACGGTTGCAACTTGGCCATTATGGTCATTTTTCTCCACTTTAAAACTTTGCATGGATTACATGTTTGTAGTGTGTTCTCCATTAATTATGTATATGTTGTGCTTTCCACTAATTAATTATGCATTCAAAATTTGCTGGCTATGAGAAATGTTCGGAAAAACTGGGTGGAGCCTTTATTATCATTAGGACTACTACATTTGCTGCTAATTGTTACTAATGTACTATATGTGTGATTTATTTATGTAGACGCAATAATAATTGAGCTGGAGCTGTAACTATGGGCTCTAAAGATATTTGTCAAGGCATTGTTGTCGATCAGTCTTGAATAAGTAGTACACATATCGTATTAATCTAAATCATCTAACACACAAAATTTAAAGCGATTCTTTTCTTGTAGTAACTATTGAAAGCCAAATTTTCTACTTCGACAGGAAGTTATGGAAATTTACCCGAGCCTAAATGTTCTCATGTTATGTAACGGGACGATGAGATCATTGGATCTTTCCAAGTCTTCAAACTTTTAGGAACTGTTTTAGCGCCCTTCCCGCACACGTTGTTTCGTACACTTCCTTCCCAAAATGGAATCGCTATGCCGATGGCGACGATATGTGTTGTAGCGCACACACATCCATGTTAGGCCCTCATTCCCGTCAACATTCTTTTCTCTAGCCTGGCAAACTTGTATCTCTGTCTTTAGCTTTGTTAATCACCCAGACTTACATATGTATATGTACATCTTACCATTCATTCACTTCCTTCCTCAGTACCGATAAACAATGGATTAATCTTGCTCAGCTACGACTGCAATGCTAAACACAAGGTCAAAAATATTTACCTGCTATTCACCGGTGAAAGTATTAAGCGTACCACATACTTGCATTTACACATAGTTTATATGTATACATACGTACACGTACAGGAGAAGCCACGTAAGGGAGGTGGCTTACAAAGACTCTGAAAGGGGTATGTGTAGGACTTTTTTTTATCGTATTTGCGTATACATGATACGTGTATGTCTGCTGAAAAAACTTGCAGCGGTACACAACAAAACTTTTCTCTTTTACCAGTGATACTTAATGATCCAAATTAAACCCATAATCGTTAAGCATTAGGTTGTGATAGGGGGCGATTAGGAAGACGAATGGTTATGAGTCAACGACTGTACTGCTTAGCAGGAGTAACAGTGAGGGCTGAACGCTTGCTTAAATGAACCATAAGCTAATCATGACCGAAAAAATGCATGTCTACTGTCTACATTACAGAACTGAAGAGGATGATGCTAATTTGTTGAAATATTTTTTGCCATGCTTTCCATTCCTTCTTCTTTTTCGTTTTTTCCGCTCTCGGATCTTATTTGCACGTGAGGTGCAAGATGCTCCTATGCGTCAGCATGAATGCTGGAAAGTATTTCAAAAGGGGGGATTGTGTGGATAAATGCGAGACAAGTTCCAACTTCACAAATTCTTGGCAATTGGAGCGTGAGCAAATAATGACATTATTTATGGACCAGTCGATTGCAGTTATTTATTGTTTGTATATGTTGTTGCAATTATTCTTTAACTTTTTCCTTCTGTCTCTTAAACCAAGAATGGAGAAAAAGCCTTTCGTTCCGTGACTAAAAAAAAGTGGTTGGTGTTTTGTTGGCTATAAGGAAATGTGTGTAATATATTCATAGGTAGATTACAACATGGGTTAAAGGCGATTTTGAAAGGGACGAGTGACAGAATTGAACCTTTCAGAAGCATTGGTATCTGCTTCAGTACTTCACGCTTCCAGGATTTGTCATGAGAGCACGTGTAGCAAACTTAGGGACTCTTTTAGCGCCATTCCCACACACGTTTTCGTACACGTACTCCTTTCGCATATGCTCTGACGCTTGACATAACGATCTCCATAGACCTTGAAAAAAATGAAATTAAGGTTTAGTATAACTTCATTTCAGCCATGTTTATCGTCGACAATCGAAAGCAGCCGGATATCCCTGTAACGATATCGAGAAACGTTTTTTAAATACTTTTATCGGTGTCTTAATTTGTGGCCAACACGACACCCAAAAGTTGTAGGCATATTCCGAGTACAACGACTGCATCATGGGCTATCACAAATCCCGGAACGATTGTTCCTCCGTGAACTGCTATGGATACCTTAATGCATATAGCCAGGGTGGGCTGTGTGTACAATTTAATACATACAGATATAACATACTCTGTGTTCATGAGGGTATGTTGTGTACATATGGGGTGAAAGAAAAGAAGATATTTATTAGGGGTGAACAGAAGAAAGGAATAAATGGATTATTGCCATCAATTGGGGCAAACCCAAACCTCGTATTATTAATGCCTATAGAACCACACTGGTCTCTGTTGTTACTTCTTCTCTGTTCGCGTCGATACATACATATTTTTCCATCACGTATACTGCTCTCACAGTTTTTTGCAGCTGCATCGTCTCTTGCTTCCACGAAGAGACGAAGTAAGATTGAGTTTCAGACTAATAGTTGTAGAGCTGTATCGTTTTGATTATTATTGCTTTGTTTCGAGTTATCGTTAATCGTTGAGGTCTCCAGTCATTGCCTTCGGTTGGTGCTTTTTCCTTAAATTGAAAAGTAAATACGGAATGTTCATCAATAGCCACAGACGTTCATCACAATAAATGAAAGCAAAGGGATTTACAGGAAAAAGTTTTAGTATGACGAGTGAAGAACAGTCCATTAGTCCATTATTTATTATTATCCAGATTTGTATTTATTTTTTCAATGAAGTTTTTGTGAAGCAAATTATTTGGAAAGAAATGCATTTCCTTTGCCTGCTCATCCCCTTTGTCATAATGGCGCTAGCGAACGTAGCTAACCTGAGCGATTTTAATGTTTCCAAAACCATATGAATAAATTGGTAATAATATAACACTCAAATTTAGAAAGGCGTATGTCGTTCAATTTAAAATACAAACATCAGACCGAAACTTTATGATTGTGCAACCACGACAAAAAAGTGAAAGGGCATGTTTGAAAAACCTTTTTTTCGGAAAGCGACATCGATCACGCGAGTGTATTAGTTTATAGTTTACAGTTATAGAAAATATTTAGTTATTTAGGAGTTTCGAATACTTTAACGAGGAATATTGTTTGAGATAGTTCAAGAAAAGTAAACCATGCTACGGCAGAGAATTGTATCGTAAATATCGTTTTAACAGCAGTAATGCACACACTTGCTTGCGCTGCTTCTATATTTTTATTTTATGACCGAAGGAGTCAATTAGGATGCAGCAGAAGTGGTAGTAAACGCAGAAGAGACGGCTCTACGTCACGCTTGTCTCTTTTCGACCCACGACTACTATTTAAATTAATGAGTACTATACCACAGTCATGTTCAAGTCACGTCTGCCTGCTACCCTGTGCGGGGGCTACCTTGTAACTGTTTGTATTACCAATGCTTTGATTCGTAAGCAAGTGCAGTGGCTTTACTGCTTTTCGCTTGTTAGTTACTACTATTGTTACGAGAGCATTCTTTTCTTAATGAAATACTTTTTTCTCCACTTCCACTTTTTGTACAAGTTAATTGACTTGACTACGTGGAATCTGAAATAATCACATGAAGATGACGATTTACTGACTTATCTGAACATTTAGGCCCTGGAGTTACCGTCTTTACGTGCATTCGATGGATAGCAATCTTGCGAGCCCGGTAGTGACAATTATTTGTGTTGTGTGTACAAAATATGGTGTTTCGGAATTGACGCTCAGTCATGCTTCTCATGATCAAAAGTAATAAGCTGGAAGTGTATACATATTATATATGAATGCGCATGTGAGAGGAATGTAGTTGGTGGGTTTGTGAAGTAGTTAAATCCGTGTACTTGAGAGCGTGACCATATTTAACTAGACCGAGATTTGAATAAAAGTATATGACACAAATGCTTGCACAAATAAAGAGTTTCGTTTAAGACATGTTGGGAAAGAGATGTATCACTGTCGGATCTATGTAGGTTTGCTGCTCAGCAGTTAGCTACTGCATCGTCTTTTTAACTTTTAATCCGCTTATATTTCAAAAGCCTGAAAAGACACTTTAGACACATCTTCTTCCTTATTGCCTCAGAAATTAGTCGTGGCTGAGGTGGAATAGGGCGTTGAATTTATATATGTTTATGTGTGCATACATGATGTGTGTATACATATATGTACATACATTTATGACCAACTAATACTTCACACATTTACACTCTCCAACTCTCAATTTCTTTGACTCCAGATTACGTTACTCTCTAGAATATTCTCATTCATTGTTCCCTTAATGAAATTTGGAAAGTGTATGTGTATACTGTATAACTATTCCGAACAATACATATGTGTAATTGTAAGTATTGGAGAGAAAAGTTTCGAATCATTTTTAGCACGTGCATTATGAAGTTTAATTTAAACTCATTCAGACTGGAATTGCACAAATTGATAAAGAGTACAAAATGACATGATACGAACCAGTAAAAAGTTAAATTGATATCACAAGCCATTGTACGACTTTCACCAGGTTGCACAGTAAACGTGTATGTTTTAATATATGATCGTTAGTCGTCCCCTGAAAGTTCCCTCTTACCCAGCAGCTTAAAACTGGACCTAAGCATTCACATCGTTTTTTGTGCTTTTGTGGACTTGGCCGTCATTATCCTCTCTTATAGCAGCTTTGAACGAAGACTCCCAAAGAATTCCCAAACCTGTCAAACCGTGAGAATAGATACTAAACGCAGTAGTTGTGATTGCAATGTCAGTATTTCGGATCTGCTTCTTTAATGTAATTTGGCAAACGTCAACAAGTTTGTTCTTGATCAAGAAAATTGGCTTGAGCTGGAAAGATTTGTATGACCAAGATTGATTCATTATTTACAAACAATATCATTAACTTCGCATGTAATTACATGGCATTTAGTCGACTGACCATTAATTACGACAGCATTCCGTCTGTTGGCGACAGATTTTTGTACAATTCCATTTGTTTGTGTCACCCCAAAACGTAATATGTACATCTTTTAGTGCGAATATTCTGTTTCGGTACTACAGAATTCTGTACGTCACAAACATTTTGTTAGGTAGTACAAGCGTATTTCGTGAAAGTCTTGTGGATAAGATTTTTCGGGTAAGTTGAACAGTTTTGGGTATTTAAAGTAAATGGCGATGCTTCATTGCATGCCGGGTAGTCACAGGAAGTACTTGTACCACCAGCGAGATCATTCCTCTCAATCACTACATGCTAGATGAAGTTCGTATAAGTGGGGAAAACATTTTTCTCTCCCTTTGTTTCGCCAGCCTTACTTTTCGAGTCAGATTTTTTTTAAACTAAAGCATGCGACAAAAGACGTCTTGTAAAACCTGCATGAGGGAATGGGAGTTGTATTCGAGTTTGTATATACAAAGCAAGGTTTTTTATCAAGCAGGACGGTTTTATTTCCAGTCGTCTTTCTCCTGACTCCAAAAAGTTTTAACTTGTGGTAAAAATAGAATAAATACAAGCATGTAAGGATGGGAAGTACAATCATTGTACGTGTGGACTTGTGATTGAAACTGTTGACACTACGTACAATGTTGTAATGGTTCCACTGACAACGTCGTTGGTAGTCGCTTAATATGTATTCATTTCTTTTCTTATATTCTTCATGTCACCCCTCCTTCACGTTTTATGTGGCATTCGTCTATGCAGCATTTCCCGTTTAATGTTTTCTTGTATGTAAAAACTCCGTTTGTATTGCCAGTGATCATGAGTGCGAGTTGTGAAATGGAATTTTTTGGGCGACCTGTGTGCGGCACTCCTTACTTGAAATAAGCAAGTCAGAGAATAAAAAAAATGGACACCAGTTTATTTATGCACAATTATGGGAGTAAACATCGACAATTATACGTAGGTTAAAAAGTTGGCAGGCAGAAACGGATGTAGTTTCCTTTTACTGCGTTCCTACTTCCATTTTTTACAGGTAATTTGGTTGTCAAGTGTTTTCTTTAAACGCTTTCCACTTGCCATTCATCCCATCGCTAACATTTTTTGTTTCAGGTTCTTGGGCCTTTCTCACTTCCAATATTTTTAGGAAAACGAGTGGCAGTTATTCCTTTTTTCTTTCTTTCTTCCATCACTCACGGGAGGTACGCATTGTGTCTTGGTGTCCCAAAGGCCATATTCCGCCTGTACTGGAAAATGTTTGTACATTTTTGGCTTTGGAGTTTTCAATCCTGTGACGAGAAAGGATAAAAACAGCCGATTGCTACAAAGATCTCTTCCACACGAGTTATTTGAGCGACACTTTGAAGAGCACAAACGGGCTAACATTTATGAGCAAAATGCTTTCGAGGACGCCTGCTGTGCTCCTGGCAGTTGACGAAAGCGCCACCTGGAATTTTAACTAAAGTGCTTCCAGATGTTTATCCAGAAACAAAACTAATAAATGGACTAACTTAATCGCCTATCGTATTACAAACTGTATCAGCGAATAGAATAAATATATACGTAACCCTTATATTTAGCAAGTTATCCTACAAGCACAAACGTGATTGGCGTGATTTTAACGCCGAAGGAAAATTCATAAGCGCCGGCCCGGCGTATAATAGTTGCCACCGCTTACCGGCATCTATTTTCGGTGCATTTTTAATGCTATGATAGCGCTGGAAATCTGGATGAGTGCACACCGGTTGAATATCTCCTTTCTTTGCACATTTCTCCCTGAATATTTCAGTGCAAAATACGAAACTACTTCATCTACATCCGCGCTTTCCCAGGTAAAAGTGTGAATTTTTCACGTTAAACCTAGACGTCCTTTTGCGACATTTAACATCCAACACAAACTCCCTGCAAATGTAATGACTGCTCATACCTTTGAAACCGGACTTGACGGCCTAATTAATTACAGTCAGATTGGACACATTGAACAGTGACAGTTGACAGTGGGGAGCGAGTCTGCGAAATGCATTTTATTCAATAAAATATTGCATAATCAGATTTTAGAGTTTTTAGACTGAATGTTTCCCTCGTGAATAAAGAGGAAACAAATTGCGAGTGATCGAGTGAAAAGTTACTTAAATCCCTTTGACGTTGGTGGATGATAAATAATTCAGTCATAGATTTTTATTGTCATCGTTTATTTTCCTTTTCATTATGCATACTATACATTAATATGAGTGCATATAATTTTGCTATGGAACTCTTTATCTATTTCCTTTTTAATTCTGGACAGACTAGACTAGGACTGGTGCGTGCAGGAAAATGCCGATGCTGACGTTTCTAATTAGTCTGTGGTGAAGCCTTAGCTAAATACTGGTATGAGGAGTTGAGGAGGTTTGGGATGGGGCAACGAATATCATATATTTACTGCTGTTGAAAAGCTTGTCATTATCCTCTTGGCTGCCTTGACAAACGTGTCGTACTGGTTTGGTTATGAATCCAGAATCTCTGTATATTTTCATCGCTTCTAAATATATTTTTATAGCTCCTTCCTTTTTCTCGGCGGGAAAGTCGGGAATACGCAGACAATAGAAAATGTAGGCCCACGGAGTGGCAGCACGATGTGACTGCTGCTGGTAATTTGTATCTATACGTATATGTATGTACATCTTTACCGCTGTTAATAATAGAACCACTGTCAGTGTTTCCCACTCTTTTTGTATTTATTGTTATATCTATCATGTTTCATGCAGCTGTTTTATCGTTGCCTCATTCATCTTCGATATTTTTCATTCTTATTATTTATAATTTTCAATTTGTTAATGACCTTGGAACAATCTTCGACAACGGGTGCATGGACGTTGAAAAACTCCCAGATTTCCCAGTTTTCCGGAATTCCTACTATCCTATGCCTATGACATAGTCTGAATCCCAGAAATGTGCAATGTCAAAACTTCGCATACGAAAGTCTGATGGCTGGAATTGAAATTTAGTTGCCATTTATAGTTGTTGAAGATTAGTGTGCAGTGTGCATGAAGCAATATTTTGACAGGTATCGAAGTTGCGACTTTCACTGGTCGATTGAGCATTGATTTACATAACTTTTATAGTCAGGAGCTTTTAAGTACCAATCACATTTTAAAGTATTACAGACTTGTAAGGATTAAAACTGATATTAGCAACAACAATCATTCTACGATCCATTTTCCAAAAATTGGTTCCCATATATTTAGAATCCATGGTGTGGTGCTGTAATTAATTAACTAATGATGAGGCTATGGAGGAAGAGAATATTGGCTGTCTAATCAGAGTTTATCTCTCTGTGGTCATGGTTTAGGTTAAGGTGGTTTTTGCATTGGTGTCCTGTTTATTTGTCTAACCTTTGTCCAAGCTAAAGATATTCAAAAGTCAAGTCTTAAAACCGAAAAAAACTACAATAATTCCTTTACGTGGAGTTGTGGTGTACCTCTGATAAGAAAGAGCATTGCGAGAGCGTGAAAATCCGCCTCTAATTACGTTGATTTGCCATGGAGCAGAGATAGTAAGCCTTTATCTTCGGAAAGCAACGTGTGTACACATATACATGTGTAAATATGTATCACTAGAAAATATATTTACGTAAAATGACTAATGAACGACCCTATGGTGCAGAATATAATCAATGGAATTAAAAATTGTTGACTCCTTGCATTAAAAAAAAGTTAATGGATGATCTGGCAGTAGTGAGCATCTTCCTTGTGTATTTGTAATACATTTATTATTTTGGCGCTCACTATGAACATTCAGTGATATTAAAAACGGAACCATCATCGCTCTCTGCATTATGCCGGTGTTAGAGGACTTGCTCTGTTTTATTTCTTTAAGATAATGCTGGTTCTACTCTGGCTGTGTCCTTTTATGAAAAAAGCATAATGTTGGAAACAGAATTGGGCTTGAACCGCTTTGCCTTTGTAGGCTAGTAGTATATGTGTGTAGTGTGTGTTGAAAGTATTGGTAAAAGAAACCTCTTCCTGTCTTTCCCCATCCAGTTCCACCGGCCTTATTTCTTCACTTTCGGAAACGCTCGCAACCAACCAAGTGTTGATGGGAAAACATGTAAAATAATATGTTCTGTGTATCATACAGCGACAGCGACGACTGCGGCAAGTTCCAGTGCAAGGACAGGTTGTAGACGTCATTTGCTCTGACTTATACAAGTACCTATAAATAAAACATGAGAAAACGTCTAGAAATTCGAAGACCTTTTTGATACGGATACTATTGTCGCTGGCAGCCAAAATAAGAAGATCAAATCTATCACTTGATTTACTTTCTTGCTTATAACTCGGAGAAACTGGCTCTTGGGCCCGGAAGTCCAAGAATAAGTAGAAAGCAAATATAATAACTAATTTTCTTACTACCAATTTTCTGATCCGTATGCACAGTAAAGATAAATAAAACTAGCCCATTCTTTAAGTTTCGTGGTTTCCGTAGTAGATAGGGGAAAGAAATAATAATAATAATAGTGTATTTGTTTATAACAGGATGAGCAGCAGAAGCAGTTTGCATTTGTGACTGGTCTTTCTTTCATAATGTGTTTTTTTTAAGGCCCCCAGTAATATTAGTGATATACGCTTAGGAGTGGTAATGCGTGTGAATGGGAAAAAGACTGTAATGGGCCATGCCCGTAGTTCTTCCAAAATTCCTTTGTTAAAAAAGGCTTTACTATTTAGTGGCAGTCACATTCGTATGTTTTTATCTGGGGTAGCACGTCACTAACACTAACGTCACAACAAAAGGAATCTTTAATGCCACCTTAGTTCCGATTTGAAGTCAGTTCATAAGTACTTGAAGTAATTTTGATTGCACTGATTTTCAGGGAATAAAATGCAAAATCCGTTTCCGGCATTGAAAATGACTGTGACAATTGATTTTTCTTATGCCAAACAATCGTTGGCGAAGATATTAGCTTCCGGGACGAAGTTTCGGGTACTGATTCTCTGTGTTCGAGTCGGAAACACAAAGGGAGTTGTAATTTACGGTGATTATCTATTTATAAATCCGGTAGCAATGCTACCGGATTGGAGATTTTAATGTATCTTCATTCGTAAATTCGTTCGCAAATCAACTGTGTCTACGTACGACTTGCAATTGTTTCTTTTCGGATATTTAAAACGGAAAAAGCGAAGGAGGAATGACAATTCATTGAGGTGTTTCCCAGAGAGCCAGCGCATCCAGCGCTTACACGAACCAGTGTAGATTGTTTGCAACTAAGTGCACGGACTCTTACAAGGGATAGTATTTCCAGATTATAAGCCAGGACTATTGCCACTATTATTACCATCGTTATGATAAAAGTCCGTACCCAAATTAACCTTTAGATTTTTAAAAGTATCAAAACTTTGTAAATCCCCGAAAACGAAATTTCGGAGGTGTCGTCTATATACCCAACTAAACTGAAAAAGAGATAAAAACTAGAAACAAATACAAACAACACTAGAGGAAAGAGACAAAACACAAGGCTGGAAGAAAGAGAACAAAGTGAGAGGAAGAGAAAACCTGGACAAGATAGGAAAAGGAGCGAGACAGGAGAAAGGAAGTACAGCGAGACGTGAGGAAAGGGAGAGACAGGAGACCTGAGTTTTGGTGGAAATTGGAAAAGTCACAAAGGATGGAACACGTGCAGGGGAATTTTTAAATGGGATTTAGCATGGGAAAAACTTCCAAAATTCCATTTTCGCGGATTTTAAAAGTTCTCATAATTTTTTAAAAATCGGATCCTTAATTTGTGCACGAACTTTGATCTTAGCGATTTATGTTTTTCCGTAGCAAGGACAAAAAACAGTAACAAATTTCGGTTTTAGAACTTCGCACAGAAATGTCATAACTTGAACAATTCTTGTCATTTTGGGATGGGATATTTTTTACTAGACCCGCAGTGGCATTCTACACAACCCAGGGTTCTTATTTCGTTTCCCCTGTTTCTTGGCTAGACCTCAGCAAAGGGAGAGCATCCTTAATCATTTTTAGAATTTATGTGGTTTAGTCACTTTTGGATCTAAGCGTCCACGCACTGAGTCGAAAACAATCCTGAAGCATCGACATCGACGATATACTATTCACTAATTTGTAGTAGAAGTTACATTCTTTCCTGAAGGCAAAGGATTATGGTTAAGTCTTAGGTTTATAAACCTTTTAATATGGAAGATTGCAAGCACTGTCACTCTTCCCCCTCTCTATCTCTCTCTGCTTCTGCTTTGCTTGTGTTCACTTCTTCTGCTTTTGGAAATTGGAAAACCTTTTCAGAGGGAGCTATAATAATAATAAAACGAGGGAGAAGTGCATGGGGTTACTCGTGGTGTGGTAATAATACCATTCATGTTTTTTCTACAAATTAGCGTCTGCCTCTGTGTTTAGAAAAAGGCGACGAAGGAGCGGAAGAGGATTCAGAGAGAAATAAAGGGAAGCATCTGTGCCTGTGAGTACGACTGTACTGTGATGTTTGTGTATAGTAAAGCCTGGCTCCAGTCGAAGTTTTGAGTAAATGTTTCGGTTTATTTGCATTGCTGGCACTGAGTTTACTCCTGCCCATGTGATTAATTATATACACTTGCAGGCGCTTCATGCTCCATTTCGATGGAAAGAAGTGGCCATATTTGAACTCTGTTGTTAGCAGTTAGAATTCACTTCTGAAATATGAATTCTTCTCTTTATTCTTTTCCTTCTTGAAATGTTTATACATGGGTTTTATTCAAAGCAGAATGGATTTTTTTTCTAGTATATAGAAGAATGAATTAATGTTAATATTCCGTACATTGAACAGAAATGTCTCGAGTTTCTTATGATTGCTAGGTGTAAAATGTCGTAGTGAATATGATTTAGTCGAAAGATGAATCCGAAAGACATAGCTTGTGGCGAAATTTTTGCTTTAAGTTTAAGGAGGAAATGCTAGAATCCTTCATATGTAACACAAATATTTTGATGCCTTGAGTAGCAACCATGTAAATTGGGCCAGTGACAGCTCTCAGTAGATGTTAGAAGGGATGTCTGCGATTAGGACACTATCTATGATTGAATCAAAAGATCATGCCAGAAGAAGCAGCAATGATTTTTCATTATATCGGCAGAAAGTCTGGTGGTGTTATCTCCAGAACTCACACCCCGAACTTATTTAATACACCCAGTAGAAAGATAAATCACAAGGTGACACAATTTCTTTCCCTTTCCTTGCTGGTGTACTTTTAAAAGTATGTGAGCGTTCTTCAGTGTCGGAAACCGGAAGATTTTCGGTAAAGAATTCCAGATATCCTAAATGAAAGTAAACGTGAGGAAAGTGACGAAAAGATAATGATAGCTTTGGGGATGTGAAGGTAATAATAATGATCATGATGTAGCACATGTCAGGGTGCATAAAGGTAAAAATGGTTTCCTCGATGAGTTTGTAGCATTGCAGTATGCATGGAACTTTAACTCGCTATTAAAAGGTCTTCCGGCAACGTCGTCAATGGCTATAGTTAAGTGTGCACTGTGCACATAAAGAGTGTATATACTTTTGAGTTCTCACAGACAAGGTGTTACATGTTAAAGAAATCCCTGGATATGCTGTTGGGTATTTTGGATGAAAAGTGATCATTCATTACGTAAAAATATACACTCGTTGGCGCAAAGTGCTTGAATTTTATGACTCTCGGGTGTCTTTCTTATGTCGCGGATGAAATGTGGCAAGTGTCAAATTTCGGCAATTCGTTCATGATGAATGGTAAACAATCTAGTAGTTTGGTGGGATCCGAGTAAAAGTCTGCATCAGATAGGAAGGTCTTTTTTGTATTTCATGTCTTCGCCTTAGCACTCACAATATGCTGTAAGTTACAACATCCGTTTTCACCACATTGCTGGAGTTGAAACAATTAGCAAAATAAGTGTAAAAAAACTAGAGATTCTCAAAATTTGTGGATTCTTGTGTCCCTTACATAAAATTGAGGTTTTTTAAAAATATTATCAACACTTCTTTAGTGTGTTGGTACAACTATACCTGCACCTGTGCTGTAAAGGGTTTACTGAATGTTCTAGAGATCAGATGAAGTAATACAAATTATTTGCGTAATAATTAATAAAGCTTTCGAAAATCTGCATGTACCGTTTTGTTTCTGACTGTCTTGCATTCCATTCTAATTGAATTAACACCTTCTCGTATAGCCGTGGCCTTTTTCACCTTTTTTTTTCCATTCTGCAAAACGTACACAGGCAAGTGAAGAACGCACGTGCGAATCATTAACCGATAAATAGAAATGTGGGTACTGTTTATTTTTTTCGTTTCTATATTTTCTTGAAAAGACAGTTTATGCCACCGATTTCTTTTTTCGTGGTATGGTACGGGAGTTCCATCGAGTTGGTACTGTAAATAAGTATTGGAAAGAAGGGGAAAATAAAATAATTACATCATCAAGTGGATTCGGCTGCGTGAAAGAAATCTCGCACCATATCTTTCCCTCTCCGATGTTGGTAGCAGCTGTATTGGGGAAAAGGAGCGGCAGAAGTGGTGGTGAGCATTTAAAAACCGAAGCAAAAAAATGCCAAGAGAAGTGTAAAAAATACTTGAAGGGATATAGGAAAGGAATGTGAAGTAATTGAAGTCGAAATAGTAACAAACGGTCCGGATTTTAAAAAAAACGTGTTCCTGCATCTGAAAATACAGTGGTTTGCGTTCGGTTATTTATGTTCAATAAGTCGCAAAAATCACATTGCTTCAAGAACTTGACTTCTCCCCGAGGGATTCAAAGAAATAGAAATTGTACTGACTTCACTGTAGTTATTATTGGAGGAGGCAAAAACATTCCAATATCTCTTTAACTATCAACATCTTCTCCAATTCTCTGCTCTTGTGCTTTAATCCTTTGCAGTTCGGCTGCAAGTTACCTACCCATAAACAAAGGGGAGGATACATTAGTACCAATACTGGTCTGACGTTACACGGAGCCAGAAAGAAAGTGTCCTTGGTCTTGCCCCATACGTACGATTGTGTATTTCGAGTAGGCAGATTTCGTTCTGGTCGTTGAGCCATTTCATCGTTTCATCCGCAATAAACGATGGAGTTGATCAAGTTGGATTTATGGTCTTATTGGTGACATTAACGATGAGACAGGTAGGCAGTTAGTTAAGCAGCAAGTAGAAATCGGCAGCACTCCTTGATACTGCCTTCATCATTAGTATCACCATTCACATTGAAAAAAGGGTAAAATTCAGCACCGTAGAATATCTGCATCTGTATCTCTACCCAAAGGTCTGTGGCTTGTGCCAAAAATGTTTATATAGAGGGTCGCCAGAAACAATTGCCCCTCCTCTATTACTGCCCTACCAAAGCAGTGCAGAATGGAAACGTTTGCGGTTCATTTCTAACATGAAAAACAATGATTGTCCACTTTTTGTCGGAGGTCGAGAAACACTACAAGAGTAAGTTTTCATACTGTTTTATCAATTAGAGCTGATAAAACCAAGGAAAATTATTAAAAAATATTTCTTCTGCAAAACTGAGTGGATATAGCTTTTCAAAATTATTTAAGAGCAATTTTTAGATTAGCTTTCCCACTATGAGACAGATTGCAGCTCCTTAGTCCGTACAATTACCTTAAAATCTGAGAATTGACTAAACTAAATGTGATTTTTCACGAGCCTTAGAACTTAGCTCGTTGTATTTTTGAAAAAAAAAAATCAGCAACTTTTTTCGTATCAGCGTTTAATTAAAAATCGTGCATTGTTAGTGTTGTTACTGTGCAGTAGATTAGAATGCCTAGAAAATTGGCCGTAACTCCACTAATTTTAGTCGGATTAGAGCAATTTTTTGCTACATGCGCCAAAAAGGTTGGTTTTCATTCATTTGGATGCCTAGAGGATCGGGCTGCCGGATGGAGCATAAATTTTCTTGGTAACTTGATTGTGGGGGGTTTTGTAGATGTATTTTACGAGAAGCGTCTTTTGTTTAAACAGGTGCCGGAGACTAAGACACCCATAAGGTATTTGATTTTTTTTTTATGAGTTGTCGTTTCCTGTAATCACAGATATACTGAATAGGCTGTTTGTCAAAAAAACGTGCACGTTTCCTCAAGTATTTTCTTTATTGCGTTCTAGTGATAAATCAGTTTAATTCAATCGTACTTAAAGGAATGGAGTAACCTAAAAAAAACAAAACTTTTTACGAGGCCACCGACATTCCCTGACCAGGGGGACCATTAAAATATATCGTTGGCAGCACTTGGCGAGAATAGAGCACGAAAAGTGTGAACGGATAGTGAAAATCGAGCTTTTCAACGATTTCGATTGTACTATCATGACTTCATGAAGAACCTTTTTTCGCCTCATTTACGAGGAAGCTGGAAGCAAAATATTTTTTTTTACAAGCCTCATGCCTCGATTAATTTGGCCTAAGCTCTTTCCTTGTGTATACTTTTGGTTTACTTACTATCCGGCGCTATTATGAATAGCGGTGAGATTGCTGAGAAAGTTTTTTACGTACTGCTTGTAATTATCAAATAGTTGTGTTCTATAGGTACAGGTACACAATATAATTTAGTATTGCACGTCGCCCCTCAAAGTAGTGTAAAGAAAAACCATGTGAACCGCCGAAAACAACAGAATCCGGGGGAATGGAAGAACGGGAAGGAGGGAACTCAAAAAAGTAGAAAAAAGCTCACTCTGCCTTTTCCGGTTTACACTTCCCCTGACGGCAGAGGGTTTAATTTTGCCGAAAATATAGGAATTCCAACACTAATCAATAATGTATAGAGAATGGACACTTAACCCTTAGGAATGGATGGGGAGAAAAGGAGTGCTAGTGTGAAAAGAAAAAAAACATGCTGCCGATGCGAGTTTATGAATATAAGCTTGTCCTGTCATGTGATCAGTGATTTATTTCATAGGCCAAATTTCTCACGCAGAACTTCTTCAGACAAGTGCACCTGTACACATGTATGTAGGTGCAAACTAAAAATCGTATATAACTCTTATTGGCGAAACTTTCATTCGCCCTTTTTGCTTTGACGTTTAACACCCGGTACCCTAGAAAAGGAAGAAAAGAAGGGGAGAGAAGACAATCGTAGAACACGGGGCGAGAGAACCCATTTCGTACAGTCGTCATCATAATTAATCATGGAACCAAACAAGAATGCAAATTTTGAGTGTTTGAAAGGTTGTATGCAACATCATTTATTCCGCTGATACTGTTTCTTCCCCTGTCGTTTTTTGATACAGCTATAACCTTCTCGTGATTATTTATTATTAGTCGTTTTTGTCATGTAAGCGGTGTCAGAAACGTCTGCCACCCCCTACACACAGTCCAAGCTATACAGCCCAGAAATTTTCACTATTATTTTTTAAATAAAAGTCTGCGAAAACTATTTAATGTTTGGCTTACGTACATATGTCAAGACTTGCAGAACACTGTAAATAATTTTTAACGAACTGAAGAGTGCTTCAGTCCGTAAGGAATGTGCCTGCAGACTAATTGAATCGAGCCCAAATTTTTGTTTATAACTTGTCAATATTTATTTCGATCATTTTTGTACCGTTGACTTGCTTGTCTTCCTTTTAGCAACAAGGAATACAAAATGCAAGCTTGTAAGACATGAAAATAGATTTGGTTGAGTCTCCCTTTATTTTGTTTCGAAAGTAAAAAAAATGGTCTATTAATTTCTTTTAAAGTTTTGTGTATGCCCATAACCTTTTTAAATGGCGTCCGATGCATCGGATCTCACATCGCGATGTGAACGGTCTAAATGATCATGAGTGCAGCTTTGCATCATGTGGGAAATGAGCTATTGCATGTCTCGCTATTACCTACACCAGTTCGGACTGTAGGGGGTAGCAGGTGTTGTTCGTGTATTCTATTCACGCACTGCTTGTACAGAGCTCCCGTACTATGTTGACGTGTAATATCATAAAGGAGTAACTAGCAATGGACACTTCCTCTTATAATGAATTTTCATGCTTCGAGCAAAAAGCATCAGCACTAGATCCCTAACGAGCAAGTTTTTGTCTCTGGTAATTTCGACAAAAACGTTTGTGATGTCCTCAGGATAATTTGTAGTAATCAAATCATTAATTGGATTATTGTTAAGAATTTTACTTGCTTCATTAGTTTTAATTTTCTTGCTCCGGTCACCTTTTAAAAGCAGGGAGTTGTCCCCTTTCTCTCCACGATTTATTGTGTGAAATTGTAAATGAAGTGAAGAAAAAAAATCCCAGCCTACACCTACGCTACTTTACAAGATATGCTCATCTTGTTTTTTGGGTGCGTGCATTATAAGCAACGTTTAGCGTGTTGGTTTGTACACTTGGGTGTAATCCAGATGCAATCGAATTTACTTTTGAATCTGGTCTGCCTATCAGTTTCATTAAATTTTAAATATTATGCGGGTTTAACGATTTTTTGTGTATGTATATATTGAGGATGAAATACAAAAACTGACAATCTCTGCTACGTGTAAATGCAAAAAATGAACTCTCACAAGCAACAAAAAAAAACTGACACTCTTCCATAAAGCACGAAGAAAAGTCTTGCAAGAAGGGTTTGCTGGATATTGCCGGATTTTGTACTTCACACTCGGTATGTACATTTCTTTACCGCTGCAATGTTTTTTGTTCAAGTTATACACGGTATGAAATGTTTGTCTTAAACAAGCAAGCATTTTCTTCCGTGCATAATTTTAATCTTCAGGTTTTCTGAGTACCAAATGATTGAATCGAGTGTTTCCAAATAGTTATAATTGTATGTAGCAGTGGAGCTTTGATAGAAGTGCTTCAAGGAAAGCAGCAAAATCTTGGGAGTCGAAGATTTTTTTCATTCGAAGTTTGGCTTGTTTAGATTTAAAGCATGAACATGCTTTTTTTTATGCATGTAATCAAGAAAAAGCCGAAGTGTTAAGTTGTGGTGAGTAGCAGAAAGGAGTGTGTGTAGATCAGGGATTAACTGGGGAATCTTGCTGTTGAAGGAAGAAAAATAATAGAAGTTGAAATGGATAGCCCGCCTCTGAGATAAAATGCCTGTTTTTTCGTAATGATGAATGATGAGAGTTGCATGTGATTACAGGGACCAGATAAAGCTGACGTCGCACACACGACTACTAAATGCATGGCCAACTGGGCGTAATATATTTCGTACTTTTTGGTTTTCACAGTGCGTTTTGTTCGTATTGCTACTTTCTTCTTGCTTTTTTTTCTGACTTGTCTGAATACATGACTTGTTAATGTTGGCTGGCTGCTTATGGAACGTGTGAAGGATTTCGTACCTGTTGGGTGAAAACTTATTTTGGTTTAATTAATTATATATTTTTTATTGTTAAGTTCAAATAGCACTACGTAACGATTTCTATCACAGACAGGAACTGCTGAGTTTTGTTTTTAATTATATTAATTTTTAATGGAGAAATGAAGATAGAGCGAGATAAAGAGAGAGAGACAGAGAGAGGGAGAGGGAGGAGAAGATATAAACTGAAATAGGAGCAGTCAAAATATTGGTGAGGGGGGGGGGCCGACGAGTAAGGTTAGAGGGCCATGAGACAGACGTATAATTACTTCTTCGTGTATAATCCCGTGACTTATAAAAGTGAATATAACCTTTGCCATGGCTGACTAAAGTTGAAAAATTTCACAGACCATTGCATAACTCATTGGCCGATTCATTTTTTTAGTCGTACTCAAAAAAAATTTGACCAAGGGACGGTGACCTTTTAATTGATCGGGCAAGGCAACAACACTAAATTCACTCCAGTTGGATCCATGGACTCAGGTCATACGGTACTACAATCTAGTGGCCCAATTCAAACGCATTGTTATCCTAAAAATCGATTTTTCCATAAAATAATGCATTTTTTTCGGATTCCATTTGAATTCGGATTTTTAAGAGTTTAAAAAAATAATTTCTTCAACCTGTTATCTCTGAAAAAGAAGAAATCTGAAAGAGGAATTTGAACTTGAATCGTTTTGCGGCACCGTGTTGCCCCTAAACCCAATGTAATATGCGTTAAGGAATACGATGGAAATGCGAAAAAAGAATGTTTTCTTACAACATTGGTCTGAAATTGAGCTTTTTCCTTCTTAAAAGTTCATAACTGCTGTATTTTCACAAGGCCTTTTCCTTGACTTGGAAGCGTAAGAGCTGGAGAGGATAAATTATATCCCTTGCCCTTTCCTAGCACCTCTGGTGTACTCCTACTAATCATGCGGCGGGGCAACAGCTTAATAATAATACGGAAATCCCCAATACTATTTTGGTTTTTGATTTTCCGCAGAGGTATTTCAGGGAATTTTCCAGGAAAATTATTTGAAAGGATCTAAATTTCCTGTTTAATCGATAGTTGACGATTCATGACATGGGTACTGGAGCCGAGGGCAAAAAAAAAAGAATCAACGGGAAGCGTTTTGTGTATTGAAAATAAGATGAAAACCGAGGAAGCGCATAGAAGAAGTATAATGGGATTGATATACGAGGTAAGGAAGAATGGGCTCAGTAAAAGAATTGATTCAAGGGGTATGTTGTATTATGATATAAGAGCCAGGCAACACAGGGACGGAGGATGTCAAATAGGTGGGAAAAGGTGAGATATTCCACATATATACATGTACATTACATACACAACTCCTTATAGCAGGTAGAAGGGGTGTTTTTTTCCCTTTTTTTTGTGCCAGTGTAACCCACCTACATGATGATAATAATGCTTTGAATGCGCGAACTTGTGTTGCCTGAATAGTTGTGTAGTAAAGTGGAGGAGTGATTAGAAATAATAATAGGATAGGAGATGTTTGGGTTCTCGGGAGCTGCAGAGGCGACCGAAAGGAGCTTCAATTGGAATAAGATGGGTTGGTCGGTTTAATTATTATGAACAAGATGGGCTGGCTCCCTTGTTGCCTCCTTTTATCAGCTTTCATGCACAACCTTCATTCTTCTCCCTTTCCACAACCCTGCCCCTGCATTTATACAGCAGACTACGTATGGCTTTTTTCTTTGCTCTTATACACTCGTTCGTATAAAGCTCGGTACAAATACTCATCATGCATATATACATATGTATGCACCTGTTATATAACCGTAACTGAAATACCTTTCTACTCGCCCACAAAACTCAAGGTAGTATATTTTCTTGTCCTTTATTAATTTACGCTGAGTTCACAATGCGGCATGATCAGCTGTCTGGAGGAATTAGGTTGTGGGAATTAGAAAAAAAATCATTCTTAATGTGCACACTTGCAGGCTTCTAAAGGTATAGATGTTTTTTTTACTACTACTAATAATATCAGCTTATTTACGAAAGGAACATCGATTTCAGTGCACATTAGACTTCTCTTTAATACGATCGTATCTCGTTTGTAATCTGGGAAAAAAGGGGGCTACAGTGGGTACTCAAGTCTTGGTGGCACTTTGACTGATTTTTTTTAGCTATGACAAGGAACACAGGTATTTTTAATTGACACTAAAATTATTTTAAGATAATGGAAGTATTCTTGTATCGTTCGTGCGCATTCTGTGGCTTTGTGCATTCTTAATAGCCATAGCTGAATCGAGACGGAATGAGACAAGGAGAGCGGGTAATGAAAATAAAAATATATGCATAAATATTATGCATGCGTGGATACAGCGACAACAATAGCTACAGCTACACAACATTCGGTCAGTATAGTAAATGTAAATAGTAATAATTTTTTTCAACGTGGCTGAGCATGGAATTCAGTAGTTGCATGCTTTGAAACATGGGGCTCCTTCCACGGGTCACACTTGTATGTAGGATATTTGGTATGAAATGCATGTATGTATGTATTAATATAGTATATGTATATAGGTACATTACATATACATATTCATAGTAACACCA
This sequence comes from Disparrhopalites patrizii, assembly GCA_034698585.1. NCBI lineage: Eukaryota > Metazoa > Arthropoda > Collembola > Symphypleona > Sminthuridae > Disparrhopalites > Disparrhopalites patrizii. The sequence continues at coordinate 59,871 of JAQGBT010000038.1, forward strand.
CCTTCAATAGAATCCTATTGAATAGGCAAGAAAACAGGTGCAGGGGGAGCGTTTGAGACAGGTAGAGGTTAACAATAGTTGACATTTGTCATTGTCATATACACAAATAAATGTGCGCCGTATATTATGTGAATACTTTTCAATTTTACTCTGCAGCACTTTTCTACTGTGTGACTAATTCTTTCAATTGTACGTGTATATATTCCTTGATTTTTTTTGAAAGTCACGGATTATTCAGTCAATCGGTTGTTATAGTTAAGTTTTCGCATTTCTTGACCTTTGACCCCTTATTTTTTCAAAACCGGTATTTATGACATATATTTTTTTGGGGAAAATTGCAGCATTTAAGTATATTCAGGATAATAAGGTTGGTTTTGGGAATTTCCGACGAGTTTAGTAAAATTAAAAACACTTGATAAACACATCCGGTGAAGATTTAACTGAAGCTTAGATAATGATTTTCCGGCTTGCGTATTCCATGGAAGCAAAAACGGAGCGTCAATGATATTTGATGGGTAAAGTCACAGACCGTGTACACGTACATAATGGGATTGCAAGCCAGTAAAAGGTTTTCGCACGTAGAAATGAAGCAACGATGAAGTCAATAGGAATTCGATCTACAAGGCATGGGTGACTTTGTGTCAATCAGTTGTGACCAGAAATTACAAGTGAACGATGCAAAAGGTGGCCTCAATAAAAAATTCACTATTAGACCTCTTCGAATTTATTGGACGCAAAATAACGGGTAGAATTTTGTACACGGGCGTTTCCATAATGCACTATGAACCGTACCCTTAAAGCTAGAATTGATATTTGTTAAGCGTTAGTTGTTTTATAATATCTGTTTCAACCAAATACTGGCACAAAGTCAAATCGAGTGCAAATCTAGCTCCCTCCCCTCAAAAGTTGAAGGTCATATCTAGTGCAGTCGGAGTGGAGACGGAATGGTATGCAAGCCAAAGTATTCTCATTACAATTGTTGAAGGGGTACACATTTAATAAAAGAGGAATGGCTTTCTATTATTATTATATGCATAGTACCTCTAATATAATTCTCTCCCCATTGTTTAGCGATGGTTGCATCCCTTGGAATTTTGGTCATACTTTACATGCATACTACTATTACTATTCCCTTATTTAAATATTCACAACTTCTGAGGTAATTTTTTTCATTTTCTACTAACAAGGGTCCTTTCTGTTTTATGTAATGTCTATTTGACGTGGTAATTATGATCGCTCGGTAATTGAAACACAGGATGCTGCAAAGGGTTTGATTTATGATGTATTCAGAGTCAACCATTTTATCACTTTTTCATATTCCCGTACCCTCTCGTATACATTGACTTATGGTGATATGCACGTTTATCCCTTTGTCTCTTCCAATATCTCACTTTTCTCGCCACAGGACTCATGAAAGGATGGAGTAGGCAAATATTCCAGTGCAGGAGAGCCGCAAAGAATTCTCCAAATCTAAATGGCATCAATTGTTTTTTTTTAATTGTTCCTGAAATTGGACTTTTCCAGATTTTGAGATGCCCCTGCTTGAAGTCATCATGTAAATTCTCCTAAAATATTGGAAAAACACTCCTCTGGAATTCACATGTTTGAATTGTTTTCTAAAATGTCCCACATGCTTATCCGCCCTCGAACATGACACTAACTCTGATTAATCATTTCGGTGTTTTTACTTTGGTTCACTCTTTGATACTGTCCGTTGTCACAAATCACGTCTTTCCAAAGAACAGTTTAAATTGATTTTATTTTGTAGTATTCTAGAATTTTTTCTTAAGAATTGCCAAGTCTAATTATTTTACTGACATAATTAAAAAAACAACGCCTAATCTGAGTGGAATGCAAGCCTGATCTACCCGTAATAAAAAGTAATCCACGACCAATAAAAAACAATTTACGCCTAGTCAAAGTTATAAACCATACAGTCAAGCTGATTAGCGCGCTTAAGCAAACACATACATAGGCCTAAAAAGACAACGGCGTACGGTTATATACATTTAGGAACCATTGCTGCGTTAAAATTAATAATGACAGCTTTTTTACCGGTTCTTAAAAACAACCGCGGTTTTCTAAGCGGTCCAACCCACGAGGCGTACCATGATATGTCTGGAATGGAGGTAGCATCAGAGCGCTTAAGAAACGTTCCCGGATGTGTAGGCTTTATAAAGATGAATATGAAGTACTCGAGAGGATTGTCATTGGGGTGTCTCTTGAGTTTCTATAATAATGAAGTATTATGAAGTATCAGTGTACTTACGTGTGCAACGTGCGTACTTATATACGACGATGTGATTTATGGATGCTTGAATTGATTCACTGAGGGAGGAAGATCATGGGGATTCCTTGTAATTATCTTGTTTCCTACGATCTATACGAATCTGTGACTATGAGGGGTTGGAGAAGGAAGGGATTGCTAGGGAAGCGTAATTTGAAGCTCATCCGGTAATCATCATGTGATCTGGTTACTCAATGGAGAGGGATTTCACCCTTCATTTGTTTTTTAAGTAGCAGTTAAAAAGCAGGCCACCGTTCCTGGAGTCCCCCAAAATATCTTTATCGCTCCACATTGTACGTAAAGGGATGATCGCCAAATGTATAAGCAGAATCTATTCCACTTTGAGTATTCTCCTAATCATCCAGGCGCTTGCCCAGGGTTAAACTTTTGTGGAGTTATGTGTCTCAAGCAAAGACCTCGACGGAGAATGTTTTTGTCTTGATTGCAGGCACCCAAGATATCTGGAAGAGCACTCGTTATTCCGGCTGTTCCGGGTACCAATTATCAATTAGGGATTTGCTCCCTTCAGGCTAACCCCAGAATCGGGCAGATTGGACGACGAATGCATATGGTATTAAGTTTTACTGCGGATTGTGACTGTAAAACGTAAAATTTTGTACGTTGTATGATTTTATATTTACGGGCGACAAATTGCACACTGAGACCACGAAAGTATAAAGTCTACCACGCAAAATCAAAAATTAAGTAATTGTTGATGCCAGCAACAACCTTTATAGTGGGAGTGTGGCAAATTATTCTGACTGCCTGAAAAAACGTGTTTAATGGCTATTTTGATTTTAAATTAAAGCTTCCGACGGTTGACGTAAACCGTCGTGACTTTATTGGAATTTATGGAGAGCGAATATGTCATGTTTGCATTGAGACAAGGTTCTAAATGGACATTTGCTTGAAATACATTTCAAGTGTTTTTAAATACTGGCTAAATATTTATATGTGGATATGTATACGTTTTCTCCGTTTGTGTTGCTAGTTACTACTCGACAATTTTCACTCCGACACATACTCTGGTTTACAAACTTATGTCAGAGCGATATTACAATGAGCTATGGAATCGTCAAAACAAAAACAATATAATGAGGAAGATCAGCAGAATTAGTACATGTTTTAGAGCACAAAAAAGCGTACGTGTCAAATCATCCGAAGTTAGGTATGTCGATATAATTGGCAAAGGGAAAGGAAAAAATATTTGTTTGTAATGCGTGACAACTTGTAGTGCATTATGGTTTAAATCTGTGATGTTTGAATACTTATACTAAATTGAAAAGGTTTCCAACAAATAAACAAGTGGGAAGAGACGTAGAGAGCTAAGGAAAGCAAAGTAAATGACACAAAAGTCGTATGTATCTTTTTCATTAAGTCGAAAATTGATAGAGTAGCTTGTTTTTCTAACCTGCAAAGTAAAAATACAATGTAATTCCAAATATCACGGAAATATGCGTAGAATATCAAGGAAATATGCATATGAGATAGATGAAAGAACAAAAATTTATTCCAGTATATCACCGACACTCCATGTGTGTACTTGTGTGTGCCAATAAAAATCTGGTACACTGTATGTTTTCATAAAAGAAGTGAAGACAACTTCTTGCGAAGCGTAGTGTTTTGTTTACGGAGAGAGAGAGAGGAAGGAAGAAAGAGGGGAAGATAATTGATGAAAAGAAATGGCAAATGTCGGAGTCGTTTGCTTAGTACCTCAAACAAGAGCGGTGAAGCGACGCCTTAAGAGAGGGAAAATTTGTTGAAGTTTTTTTCTTCTTTGACTTTGATGATGACATTTAGTGCAATAAAAAGTTTACGAAGAAAGTTACCTTCCCCGAAATTCTTCTTAAAAATCTATTTTTTTTCTACACTCTTTCCACTTTGTTGCTCATTCTTTCCATCATTCTATCACTTTATTTACCATACTGTGGGGGGAACGGTGAACCTTTTACTGTACACAAATTATAGGACACGACTTCTTTGAAGTCAGCTGTTTTTGATCATATCGTCTCATGTTTTCCGTAAGTGTACTTTTAAATGCTTTCACTATAACCTGCACCATTTGAGGCAGAATGGGATTGATTTGCAACTTTGACTAAAACTTCCACTATATTTAATTTTCGGGTATCATCGCGTACTTTTACTATTTGCCGTTTGGGTTGAAAAATGCTAAAAATCTATCTTCGGTCACAAACAAGTCACAAGCACAAGCAACACAAGCATACAACAGCATTGCCGGTGTGCATAAATTATAAACACAGCACAACTTTACGGAACCTTGTGCTCTGATTTTTAAGATTGCTTATAGGTATTGTTGTCTTTGATGGTAGTCATATGTCATAACTAATCAATGTGTTTGTTTTTTGTTTATTGCAGGTAAGCAAAAACATGTCTTTGGAGTTTTCTTTGCCCTTTTCATCTACACCACAGGAAAAACAGCTTTACTTGTGCCGCTCCTGCCGCATCTATACTACTCATTGTCAGACGCATCCACTCATGGCGCTACTCATTGCGTGTATTAAGTATATAAGCATTGACAAGTCATTCACGGGGATTTGCTTTCTCTCTCTACGCATGAACAAAGTGTGTCCGCGCTCAATACGGGAAGAAAAGTTGACAATATCAAACAAAAAACGGCTAGCATCACTAGAGAAAGCGCGGACGCCTTCACTCTATGTTCGCAAGCATCATTAGGTTTTGGTTAATTGGGCAAGGATTTGACTTTGAATTGGTTATAGTAAAGGTTAAAGGTTGTAAAAATAGAAAGATTAGGCGCTTTGAGTTCGTTAAGGATTCAACAAATTTAATTGTCAAGATTTATACATTCTATTAGGGCATAGTTTATCGCTTTAGATGTGCGTTTAGTTCTTTGATTAGGTATAGGTTTGCTTTTGGTTCGTTGTAGGTTTACGTTTTTAATTAGGCGTGAGTTTAGAACCTTTGATGAGGCTCAAGTTTACCTTGTTTGGTGGCAGCGTGTTACTGCATGATTAATACAATGATTTGATTAGGCGCGAGTTTAACCATTTTAGTACGCGCTTGTCTAGTTACTTTACTACAGAAGTGAATTTCCGACTTTTGTTTTAGAAGGTGGATTTTATTTCGCACATGCATCACGGCGCTCATGTATGCAATGCACCTTTAATGCATGGAAATGCGGACACATGAATCCGGATTTATACTTAAACGTGTGAAAATTTAAGTGTAAAAATGGAATTATGCTCATCATACTTATTTGATTCTAAAACCATATCATTCCAAAATGGATTTAGCATTTACTGCAGTACATAATATGTTTTAGTACCATAATCATTTTTGCTGGTGTAATGCATTAACAATAAGAAAGGGCTTTGCTTTGTGCAAGCGCATACTGACCTGGATTCCCGCATTTATTAATTATGGCTTGCATATGTATTGGTACAATCTCGTGGACACTGGTGAAGACTGACCAGGACTTGTACGGTGTACGGCAAGGCGTCAACGGTAAGAGTACAGCGTTTATATAAAGTTTAATCCAATTTTCAAAAAACTGGACAAACTCGTTCATAACTCCTCCAAAGAAAATTGTCATTCTATCCATCTATTGCTAAAACTCTTTCGCTCGTAAAAGCTGCATCAACACCGCACCGCCTCGCTGCTGAAACATGGAGTTTGAGAGGAACGAATGGTTGCAACTCTTACTACCCGTAAATAGAATGAATGAAAACCAATTTTACATACTGCTAAGACGTTGTTTAGCATTTAACTCAAACATTGTTTAGTTTAAATTGCAGCAGCAAATGATCGATACTTTTTAATCTTTCATCTCATGTTACACAATACCCATGCAATGCATTTCGCATTACAGCTTGAGTTTGGATTCCGAAAAAGACTTGGACGGTCTGCACATATTTTTCCATCTTGGGAGCCAACAAAGTATCAAGTTTACACTTGACTTAAAAAGTCGAAAATTTTTATAACTTCTGTAATTTCTCATAGAAGACTCGTCATAATTCTTTTTGGATCTGGAAGTGGCTTTCTTCACTAGATCCGCAACAAAATAAGCTGATTATATCATCTTCTTTGCACTTATTGCATCCCCGAATTTAAATGTGATTTAACACGGACAAGTAGTACAACCACCAAAATGGTTCCCCATTTGTAAAATTTTCTTTTCCACCACCATTTTGCTCTGAGCATATATGTAACTATGCAAGTAACTCCCATGATACAAAAAGTTACAAATGTCCTCAAATAATGTTGCACCATGCTCTCTTTCCTCCTGTTTTCGTCGCTTTCTTCTTTTTCTGTTTCATTCTACAGCGCCTTTGAGTAGCTTCACTTTTCCGTGTTAAATCCCACTTAAAAAAATTTCGGGGGCGCAATGGCCTGACCTTTCAAGTCACCCCAGAGGTACTCCTATAGTTTTCTGTCGCTGCTTCATATTATGCGTCGTCATCGGCTTTTTATCGAAAATCGAAAGTCGGAACGAGAAGGCCGTAAATAAAGTACTTATATTTTATGATTATGGTCATAATAGAGAAGTGAAGCATACAGTGACCCTGAGTGCGGGTGAAGAACTAACAAGCAACATAAAAATCTAGAAATGTATTCTCAAAAAAAAAACTCATATATATAACTGATAATTAAAAAAATGCTGCATTAATTCTGAAACTATTTCTCTTTACATTTGCCACACAAGCAAAGAGCTGATAAATAAAATGAATTGATCTCAATTTCCCCATGTATTGGGAAACTGAGATCATAATAATTACTTTTATTTGTATTGATAAAAGCGTGCATGTAGCAGTAACCTTTGCTTTTTAACATACAAGATTTTGGGGGTAGATGCATACAGGGAACACACATGTATATGCGTGTAATGTATTCATTTATGCGTATTTGGTAATGTGGTATGCCTTTACATCCCTTACCACCTCGTTACTCACAATCGGAAAAACTGCCAGTGAAGTTTGATTTTGAGCTGGAGGTAGGAACTTAACGGTTTACTATAATCAGATCAATGTGGGGACACTTATTGATACTGGTTTATCAGTTAGTGATAATGACGCTTATCATTATTCGAAATATTTTCTCCCTGAACAGGAAAGACTGTAGGTTTTCGTTCCATTCATAATTTTTTTTTTTTTTTTTTTACTGTTATGCCTTTTATGTGCGAACAGATGCATCAATTTTTAAAATGTGGCACGTGTGCTTGTCTACATTGAAATAACGAACATCAAAATCTGTCACTCCTATGATACATGAGAGGCAAACAAATTGTAAAAAATCCCAAAAATACAAATTTGCAAGTTCCGTCAACCGACGTTGATGAACAGCAACAATAAGTATGTCTTAAAGGTCCATGGCCATTGGCCATGCAAATGGTTAAACCATTGACTGCTCGACCAGTTTTGACCTCACATGCAACTGAAGTATTTTACTCATTATTACTTCTCAGTTAATAACATAGGAGGGAGGGAAGCCAGCAACTTACTGGAGTTGTTGAGTAAATACATAAAAACTTTTGCCACAATCACTCAAAAATTTGGCTGGGTCTACGATAGAATGTACCCAGGTTATGTATGTATTATGTATGTTCCACTTCCCTCCTCCTTCGAAAATTTCTTACAATCTGGAGTCTCATCGTAAGATTTTTGCTGATAAAGTTGACGATGAATGACTGCTACTGGGAAATACTGGAATAAAAGAGGATTGACGATGTGTGTACCTGGTTGAACTAAAATGTTTTTCAGTGCGGGGGGATGTCTGAAGGTAGGGGAGAGCGCAGAGACCCGTAAAAGTGATGAGAAAACGATTCTCACGGATGGTGAGCAAAACCGATTGTCCAACTATTGTCCTCTTGTTGATATGGTTCGCTTCATTTCATTGCTTCGTTTGTCTTTTTTCTTCATCCGTGGGTTCGTTTTGTTCGTCGTGGTTACTTTCTTGTTTGCTCAATCTGTGACGTGCTGAAGAAACAGCTCTTAAATGGATTTCAAACCACTGTATACAACTGCAGGCATGCACTTATGAAGGTGATGGGGTTCTTCTCCACCACTCCATCCTTATTTGCTTATTCTCCCTTTCTACACTACCCGGTTGAATTGTTGACCAAGCACCCACTATAGTTAACGAAGGAATTAAGTGAATCCCCTCCTCTTGTTCCGTAAGCTTCTTGCTTGTAAAAGTTGAGGAGAAAGCAATACCGCACATATAGTCTTTCTGCTTCTTGAGAACAAGAGCGGATGGAGTAAGATGTAGTAGTTTTTTCCTCTGCCGGCAGTGATTGCCATATGTATTTATATGGACGTACTTCTCGGGCAGCATGATTTTCAGAAGAGGCTTTGCTAGAAGAAATCCAATTCCGATACCAAGTGTCTCTTCACTGCATGGTATGTATCTTCGTCGTTATTACTATTTCATCAACCCCACATAAGCTCTTGTGTGCTTATTTGTGTAGCAAAAAGGCTGTTTGTGCTTCAGTGAAACCGATTCGATTCGAAATGTTTCCGAGTCTTCGCACACTGACGAGTCTTTTAATCCGAAAGACAGAAGGAAACTGAAAGAACAGGGCGTCACGCGAGAATTTTGTTTCGAAGTTTTACTGTTAGGTGTGACATTTACGTTGTGGTGAGTGTTTGCCTTTACCAAATATCTACAATGTTTATCAATTTGAGGGAAATCTTATTGTTTTATGTGAAGACAGTATAATTCGGAAGTAATTCCTATTTCACGAACTTATGTTTTCCCTTTTTGAGTGAGTCGACAGGAGACATTAAATGACCGGGGGTTGCAATGAAATGTAGCGTGTCGCTTCCAAGTTTATAGCATACACGTTGAGAAAGCTGAAAGACGTACAAATTGACGCGTGGGAAGAAGAAAGGCAAATTCCGAGACCGAGACAGTGAAGAGGCAAGAGAGATACCGTGGAGAGAAATGTGGAAGGAGAAAGCAAGAGAAAGAGAGACGAGAGATAAAACAAAACAAAATGCATAGGCTGTTTGGATTCCAAAGACAGGTCGCTCATGAGAATATCAATTTTTTTCGAGCGAAACTCAAAAAATTTTGTGAAAAATAGTTTATCCAGATATGCACTGGAACCTTCCAGCGCATATCATTTAGTATGATAGTGTGACTTCATGCCGTGTGGCCTAACATCCATCCCACTTGGTTTTGCGTGTTACAGTGCGAACGGAATCCTTGTTAGACCGGTGTCTCGCCGCCATTCCTATATAGAAAACATGAATAAGTGCACTCGTTACTTCAACAAGTAAACATGCCATTTACTTATTATGATAAAGACGATAACTGTGTGAGACTATGTGGAAAATGTAGTGAGACTTCCATGAAAAGAAAGAAGTACGACTGGGTACAATTGTTCACGCTGTAGGAACACGTGTACCTACATATATATTTAGTATGTATGGATGCACTTAATGGTTGCATTGATGCGTGGTACAGAAATCAACTTTCACTCTTCCTCTTATAGAATAGAGAGAGAAGGAGAGAGAGAGAGAGAGAGAGAGAGAGAGAGAGAGAGAGAAGGAATGGATGGAGAAAGGGGTTTGGAGCGGCTATGTAATTACGGAATTATTACTATTATTTTCAGTGCACTCGTAGGATATAAAGGCAATGACATTGTTGAGTTACCCCCAGTCTTTTGTATGGATTCGTACATATATAGATTATATGTATAATATACACACTGACGTTCCCACCGCAGCTTTTGAAATGCTCAAAAAGGCTTGTTCGCGTATACATAATACTTGTACTTCCTCTAGCCACTAGTGAATGAAAGGGGTGAAAGCATACGTGCACGCACTACCAGTAGCTTGTGCTAACTAGATATTGAGTATCCTGGAGCCAAAGTATGAGTGATGACGGTGGATAGATAAAAGATTGTTGAGTTGAATGGAGTAGCGAGCCAAGTATGAAATGCTATGAAATCCATGCATGCATATGATGGATTGAACTGAAGCTGAAGAGTGTAATATTCTCCCGGTAATTAATGAGTGATCGATCTTTCCGGCCGCCTTTTGTATATACATGGGCTATCTCTCACACAAGTCCCCGGCTTTTGTATGGATACGGAGGGAAAAGGAAGCTCCTGACGACTTGTTTCTTCTTTCGAGTTTTTTTCCCCTTGGTGGCTGCACCATTTCTATTCTATCCAATGTAGGCTTCTCAATAATCGATATTAGGCACTTCGACATAGGACATTTATTGCTTCGTTGCTTTTACATACTTAACATTTTTTATCCGAAAAATAGGATTCAAGTATTTGGGTATAATAATGAGAAGGGGTAGAGAAAGGAGGAGAAGGGGGAAACGAAGGGGGATGTGTGTGGAGATGATGACTTCGTACAACTTTTGTTCCGTATTTTCCTTTCGATTTGATATGTATTTTTGTACTCATGTGAGAGGGCTATGTGAGGGCAAGGGTTACATTTCACTGAAATGAGAAAGGAGGAAAGAGGACATACTGATGTTGTAATGGGACTTTTCTTTCTCTCTGAATCATTTACAATGACTTCAATATTTTAAAACCATGCACTTAATGCGAAATGAGAATCTCTTCTCTTCTCTTTTTTTTCTGCTTTTGTTCTATCGTATTCTACAGCTCTCCTACACTAACGCTTATTTAATCAGTCTTAAAGCGCAATTACATATTTGTCAAGAGGAATGGTCATTTTTGATGAAAAATTCTTGAATGATAGTATTAAATGTGAAGTGAACAATAAGGTAAAGAAAAAAGGAGGGGGACTAATGTAGGGGAAAAGAAATTCAAATATGATATCATCCTGCAGAAGTAGGAAAAGTGTAATTTTCAAAGACCTGCCACTGAGAGAAAAGGGGCTAAAGAAAGACAAGGAGTCGTCTCCTCTTTTTCATTTCTGTGAAATGAAAAAAAACGACGGTGATTGTCCTGGATGATGATGGTTTTTATGAGGAAGAAAACGAAGTCAAAGAATAAAAAAGATAATGATGAAGATGAGGGAGTAGGAATAAAGTCAGACCAATTGGATGTGAAAGGGTTGGCAGTTGGCTTCATTTAACTCTATGTGTTTGTATGCGTCGCTTCCTCCCTGCCTCTTTTCCATTTCCTCATCACTTCTTCCTCTTGTGTCTGTCTAAATGATTTGGATGTACAGCGTAAAGAGGAAATGCGTATAGATTTTAGTCTCGGAGGGGATCCCGTCCATATGAAATTGACTTTCTCTACCATTTGATGATTCCATGAAGCAACCTGATGATGAGCGAGAGAAAGGATTTCTATTTCGTTGGGACTATGTGTGTGTGTACATATGTGCACTTTTACTGTGGGGGGACATACCTGTGAGCGAGGGTGATACATGGGTTCGTGCATTGGTTCCGCTGATAGATCTGAAAAGAAAATGCTTCAGCACTCCATTAATTTAGAATTTATACCCCGGTTCTTCTACACATAGGGTTAAAAGAGTTGCCTTTCTTTCTGCCTTTCCCACTGCGTGGCACATACCAAAGGGTAGTACATTATGCATAGCCGCCGCCCGCCTTCATCGCAACTTCTTCCGAAATGCTCTGAATGTAACATTGGTAGTATGTATCCCCACGTTCTTTTACACGTTAATAAGTTGCAGGTTCATTTTCCGAATTGAAATGAACCCCGGAGACTGCACTTCATATTCCAAGCCTGGATTTCCAGGAGTCGTTGTGTGGCACTGACTTGCAGTTAATATATTGATTTGTTCGTTGTCGTTCCCCGTTACCATCTTTTTATGCATTCACAAAATTTCCCTTTTCTTCTAAAAAAAAAAATTCCCTCTCCCGAAGTCAAGTTTTCATTTGCAATCGGCGGCTTTATTGTCTGCGTAGTTTGGGTTGTCATTAGACGTGATGGTAATGCTGTGGAGAGATTCCTGGTTTTTACACGATTTATGTCAAGAATAACTTCTGGCTACGATTGCGAAGGTGTGTGTACAGCGTTTCCATACGTGGGTTGCCACATCAATTCTATATTAGGTTAGGTACTTGTAGACCAACGTCATATATCTTGTCGGTGATTTGGTGATATACCTTTAAGTTTCAGTCTAATAATAATAGTTGGATAACTACTGGAATTGAGAGCTAATTGAAAGTAGAAGAGATGGTGGAAGAACAGCTCTAGTTTTGATGGTCAGTAAAGGGGGAAGAGGGGAGCATGATACATGTTACATTCATGACCCTCGCTGGATTATCTCAAATTATGTGTTTGAGGCGGCTTAAGTGGTTGAAAACACTTCTTTTCTACTACCCCTCTGGAACCTTTTCGTGGGCCCTGTACAGAAGCACTCTTTACCCAAACAGTACGCATATTGGGCATCTAGTATTTGGGTGGTCTTCGGATACTGTTCACAACTGTAATCATGACAGCGCTCCTTTTTAAATACTGCCAAAGCTATACTTAGCTCTCACATGTACCGTAACCACGTCTTTTTCGTTTTACCAAACCACCCTTGTATTATATCTGGCATATGTATTGCGTAGGACTACCTGTTTTTTTTTTTTTTTTACTATTTTTATTTTTTTTCTACAGAAGGGAGTGACAATATTGCACCATGCTTTCTCACCGCTCTGGACTACGCTTCTAAAATCATATGTATTTAGCGCTCAGCAATATCATGCATTTCTTATTGAGCAGGTTCCAAATGTGTTTCGGGTCTTCCCTGGGTATTTTTTCTTACTTACAATTAGTGACATTACTGTACGGGTCCAGTCTGAGATGTTGGCAGCAAAGAAATTCATTCGTGAAATTACCCTAACGCTTCTCACCATTTGGTTTGTTAGAGACAGTATAAGTACTCCATAATCATTGTTTGTTTGTTGTTATTAAAAAGAAATTATTATGTATACAATAATTTTTACGAGTTTATTTCAGGGACATCAGCCATAAACATGGTGTTGAAAATATATATTCTGCATTTTTGCATAATGTAAGGCCATATATCGTATGTAATATGTCAACGTCCGGAAAAAACGAAAAGAATTAGGCTCCTTATTTACTTCGTTGTACTCAGGTTTCAGGAGTTAAGTACATCACTCATGGCTGAACCCACGGAGCAGTATTTGCTTCGTTTTTTTTGGTGAGATTGCCTTTGAAAATGCTTATTGTATACATTCGACGAAAGGTATTTCAAATCGTAACATGATTATACAGTCATGCTGAGCTTCATATGTGTGAACTACATACACGTTCTGTTTGGTTTGTGTCCACCTTGCGATAGTGGTTAAAATAACGATTTAGTGAGTAGCTCAAAGTATTTCCTCGAGGAGATGTTATTCCGCTAATCAGCCACTTTGTTCATGTGCAACCAATGGTAGATGTGGCGTGGAGACGATTATGATTGGGTTGAAGAATCGTTAATTTTGTCATGTCTCTCTTTCTCTCTCCTTTCTCGTTCGTACATGCATGTTATGTGTATATTGGATGCTCACAAATGCAATAAACGCTATGTAACCGCGGCGAACAAACAATAGAATGGATGATGACTATAATGTGAACTTGCACCATAAACTATGGGGCTTTATTATTTACTCTGGTGGTCAAATATGTACTTATTCAAGGGATATGGGAAATGCAGAAGAATTAGATGTGGAAAACATGATGGAAATTGTCAACTGGCGTTTTATAAGGCGTTAGTTAATGGTTCGTCGGTTACTAGAGAGATTTGCTATGAGCAGACTATCAAGACCACCAAAGTTGTTAGCAGCATTCGTATTACAAATGTTTTTTTACGCTTTCCCGACACTACAGAGCTACAGATATTGGAAAAAGTGGCGAGAAAAGAAGAGTTTTAGGGCTGAATATTGTTCGATCGCTAATCTCTCTATACCTTGACCTACAGGCATAATGCACATTGGCATATTTAACCATATTAACGGTACAAAAAAAGCTCCCAAGCACAAGAAAAGCTAAGAAAATGTTGGCTTAACTAATGCAAACAAGTTTTACCACAACTACATGAAATTTACGCTTAAATGTTGTAATTAACTTTGCATGCAAGACAAAACTGCACGTTTTGAATCTTGTGTTTGTCATTCTATCTACTCCGTATAAGTTTTGAAGAGAAAAAATGGAGAATAGAATTGACAATAGTGCTAGAAGGTAGAATGTCAAATAAGGTACTTACAGAAAATTTATTCTGAAAAGAATGGCTATTTGTAATCGAAATTTGAGTCCGTATTGTCTGAGCGTAACCCTATGCTCAGCGCTGCCCTTTACTTACATTTTGCAGCCTTCTCTTTTGTACCATGCATTTATTTTGCTTCTTATCTCTATGGCTTTGTACTTTCTTCCTCACATTTCCCCCTCTCTATCTCCGTATCCCATCCGCTCGTCTATTCATAAAGCTATTTTCTTTGCTGTTATTCATATTATCTACCGCAAAGTGTGATAAAATTCGAAACCAGAGCGAGAAAGGGAGAGAAATGAGGAAACAAATTGCGGGAGAAGTTGTGGGAAACAAGACGGTAAATGTGTATTTAGTATTTATATGGCACATTATAGTTTGGCATTGTTGGCTATAGGTGTTAAAAATGGATTGGACCTGGTAGGTGATTAATGCGTATGGCAAAAAAAAAGTTTCATCCACGTATTAGTTATGCAGTTGTTTAATGTTGGCTTTATTTGTTAAATATCTACTTTTATCTGCGGTTTTTTTTCACGTAAGAGTTACTCGTATAGTATCATTTGATCTGCTGATGACTATAGAACAACGAATTTTGCTGAGACTTCAAAGGCAAGTAAATGATGAAAATATGAAACCTTTGCAAATCAACATGCTTTACTGTCAATGTTTTTCTGCGAGCTTGATATTATGAGGTGATGACAAAGAAAGGGGTGAATGAGAGTTCATGAGCTGCATGAAAGAGCAAGCCGGTCCGGGTAGATGGGTTCTGTTCTGACGAGGTGAGGGGGGGAGTTGGTGTAGTAGAGCGGGAGAATGCCTTCGCATATTAAAGAAATTGTTAACTACAGGACGTGAGCACAATTTGACATGTTATGATGGTGGTGCATATGTGAACAAGTATATTTATATGCTTGTTGAACGTTTCCGTTCAAAAGGAATGCAGATGCTCGGCATTAAAGATGGTTGTTTGAAAATCATCGTTTGAAGTGGCTTTAGAGCTCATACTGAGGTTGACCCTCCAATTTGACATGCACTAATTGGATGTAACTACGAGGTGGGTGTTACAAAACCAGGAAAAGTTTATCATAGTCCAGAAAAGAACGTGAACCAAGTCCTCTGTACTTCAACAACTCTTAATATGTTCTCTTGTATTCACTTCCCGGAGTTTGGATTTCGCTTTGATATGGTTTGCCCCGTGTATATTTACTTTGATATTTCTGTGTGTGCGTTAACTCTCAATTTTGTACTCTTGTGTGTGTATCTGAGTCCTAATAGCAATATTTGGACCTTGTCTTCTATCTGCCTGTGTCTGATCTATGTTTGTTTACGGAATGACTGAGCTGGAACAGGTCAATTTAGACTGGAGATTGTGAAACCTTTGAAGTGACCAAAACACTCTTTGGATGAGAATTTAATTTATTTCCCCGACAACAGCATCTCATTGAAGTTCTAAGGATGTGTGGTTAATAGTTAATACGTATACGACCTACGCAGTTTCTAGTCTTCTCTCTCTCTCTACTTTCCCCACCTCTGACTCTGACACATTTGTTCTTTCAGATGTTGTACAAATTTTTTTCTCTAATTTCTCATGATTTTTTTTAGGTTTATTAAACTCTATTCTGGTTTTAGAATATATTATTTTTGAAATGATGATAGGCTTGTGATATGGCAAAAGGTCTTATTGAGGAAGAGGACATGCTATTTTCCCGTGCATAATGTATACGGCGTACCTTGTCTATAGTGTCCACCACACTGTTTTTAATTCTTGACATGTATTCCGGTCGTCTTAGGTGTATTCACGTATTCGTAGTTCGTATATATCTTCATTCAGGTACAGTGGTACAGTCTAATATGAGCTACAAGTTTATAACACTGCCGGCAGCCATGCTTTGGCTTAGGTATACATATGTAGTACGAATTCTTTAGCGACTCCAGCCGCTATTACATACTTGGTTTATGGTGCAGAGAAAGATCTACTTATGTTGTAATAAATCGCAGCCGTGTGTATAAGGCGTGAGCATGTTGAGAAACACTGCATGCAGTCACGGTTGACGGGCTTCTCAATTGATTAAGTGCGTCATCATTGGCATACAGAAGTTAAGAATTATTCATATAATATACGTTTTTCAACGTAATCATCGCAGCAAAATAGAAATCGTTTGTTGAGAGCTCATTTATGGACTGCATGGCGTACTTTTGGTAAAAAATTATATGCTCGAAAGGGTCTTTGTACTATTTGTGTATTCGTTTTCATTTAGTTGTGTATGAGCAAGTGAGCATAAGGAAAGGTAAAAGTGAAGACGTTGCTTGAATGGTTTTTTTTCTCTTCCCTCTCCCGTCTGGTCTTGTTAGTGCTTACTGATGATATGATACGGCAAGTGATCAGCTAATTTTGAGTTTACTTTACATGATGATGGTGATGAGGATTTTTCGTGTTAATGATGCTTTTTAAAAGGCGTGATCAGACAACTTATTTGCTCATCCTTCCTCTTTATCCTCTTCATCAGAATCGGCCACGCCATTTCGACTTGCTTGCTGTTCAGGCATGTTCGAAGCATGATGTTTATATCTTACATCGTTATGGGTGAGTCTGTGAGTAAACGGCTTTTACAGGATGAAAATGTCTTATTAATTTATTGTATTCTGTGAAGCATTTTGAATTTCTTTCACTAAAGCTAATATTCATTTCGTACGGAAAACATTTTTGTCGATAAATAGCTACATCGCTTGGCGAAAGAACAAGAAATGAACGTAATTCTGTGCATATTCCAGAAAAATTAAAAATTAACTCACTACTTTTTTATGTAGGGATTTTACACTTCGCACAGCAAATATGAAAGGCTGCATTCGTCAAGAATGAATAGTGTAATATAAAGTGTGAAATTGTCCTATTGTATTCGACAAACTGAGCACTAAAATTGAAGTCGAGCGTTTCTGACCTCCGGAATTGCTGCCGATCATGTACGGAACACCATGTCTACAGAATGTTTCAGTCAGTTCAACTGAAGAATTACACCGACAAATAGCAGTGCAAAATTTGTTTCTAGCCAACGCTTGATGGGGCTTTCATTCTTGGTAAATCAAGGGAATGGAAGAATGTGAGAGGCAAATTAGAGTGCCTATTCCTATTACTTATACGTAAGTGAAAATACGTTGGAGAAAATATTATTTATAGTAAGAGAGGGAGAGAGAAAGAAGAAAGGAAGAAGCCGGAGAAAGAGCGAAAACAATAAAATCCATTAAGGGTTTAGCCTGGTGCCTTTTTATTCATAGCACAACAGCAGATAATTCAGGATTGTCAAAATAATTGCAGTAATGCGAGGGGTAGCGGGATGATGAAAGGTAGGGCGGGCATCTGGGTATTAGGTTCCAATTATTATATCCTTGAGTATGTATTATTACGTGTATAACCGCACTTGTCTGACTTCCAGTTTGGTATTAGCAATAATAGTTGGCTCATCAAGGAAGCCTTCGTTGTTGCATTCACAAATAATAAACGCTTTTCCAAGTGTCTCTGGGTGCATAGTATGTGCATGTGCATAACATGCAAGTACATAATGCTACTTAACTATACAAAAGCCCAAGTTTTTTACCTCTTTCACTTTTCTCGTATTTTCTTTCTCTTTCTACTTTTTCCCTGTTTAACGTTTTTGTCGTTTATTTTGTACTCCATGACTCAAGATTACTGTCGCGTTCTAGTTTGTCGTTTCCTCTCTATATCTTTCTCTTCGCCTTAGCTTTCTTGTCTTTCTTTTCCCGCGTCTCTCTTTTTGCCTTTCTCTTTTTCCTTTTACTATATACCTAATACATACATACATGCATATCCTGCCGTTTGTACTTCTTCCCATTGTCTCGCTCGTTTCAGGAGGGCATTATTATTAGATCCAAGAAGAGTTGACGGAGGCTTCTATCACTTGTTATGTCTGATCTGATGGTGGGCTAAACAAAGAAATGTCTGCGCTGATGATATGCAGAGAAGGCTAGCGTAATTTCGGCGAGGGAAACTTATATTTATTTGTAATTGCCCACCGTTGAAACTTATACTTTTTCCAGTTTATTTACTTGTTAATTGACCGCCGTTAAAGCTGATACTTATTATCGTTTTCGCTACAAAATGATGACCTTTCGTGCAACATTTGAGGGAAGGGATTGGTTTTCATTCCTCTTTGGTTTCAGCAACAACCAGACCACATAATATTAGGAAAGAAATGTCCTACTAAATGTATTATTGTGGGGATTATGCTATTTAGAAGACTGACTTTTTAGGCAGCTATCTTGCTGCCAGGCACCTTGCTCTACACTGTTCTCTCATCTGTTTGGGCATTTTATTCCTTGGTGGTCGCATCCTTACCCTTATTTTTTTAAACTATTTCTTGTGGTTTTATGTTATTTTATGCCTTTCTTGCGGTAGTGGTCGGTTTTGCTTCTCTGTCGACTATTCGAAATACAATGGGATTTTTGAAATGGACTTTTCCGAGACGGTTATTTTTGTCATTAAGTAGGTTTGTTCTTCTCGCTTTACTTCCCCAATTTGTAGTGTATGTACATGATTGCATATTGCATATACACATGTATATGTGTACTGTGTATCCTTGTAACGCCTTGAAAGTGAAGACATTTGTTTAGTATTCCAAAGTTAATGTACATTGTGCATATTATGGGCATACCACAAACATGTACAACCTACAGGGAAAGTGAGTGGAGGCATTTATCCAGAGAAAGGCTGGGGAAGAAAAGGTGTATTTGATAAAATCTTGTTTACTCACACAATCTAAATGGTTCTGGGGGGCATTGTTAGACAGAGGTAGAAAAGAATAGAGCAAAATATTACAGGAATTG
Source organism: Disparrhopalites patrizii (assembly GCA_034698585.1). Taxonomy (NCBI): domain Eukaryota; kingdom Metazoa; phylum Arthropoda; class Collembola; order Symphypleona; family Sminthuridae; genus Disparrhopalites; species Disparrhopalites patrizii. The sequence goes on from JAQGBT010000038.1 coordinate 79,128, forward strand.
GGGGGTGTAGTGGTTGAAAAAGGTGTATCATTTTTGTTGAAGCTCCTTGTTAATGCACATACATATGTATGTACATGCATATGGATTGTGTATAAAGATTTTCCTCTCCCTTCAGGTTCCACATTGACATATGGAAGTAAACAATGTGTACCTGAATCATACAGAAGGGACTCGGCTGTGGGTAAGAAAAGTTTTTCTATGGAGAACAAGGCGGAACATAATTTATGAAGGTTAAATAAATAGGCGTATTTATTTGTTATGTATGGAAGGACACGGTTTTATGTTGACCGACAGTCAAAAGAAGAGGTTAAGGATTTCCGAAAACAAAACGCTGATAAAAGTCCCTGACGTTAACTGGAAATAGATTTGATCCCCATATTCGACATAAAAGAATGCAGTGTTACGTCATATTACCATTAGTAATTTTTGGGGGGTAAATCCTGAAGTCTGTTGTAAATTGTTGTTGCACATTTTTCTGCGAACCTCCTGTTTCGAGATCATCCGGGAGCCCTAAGCCTGCATGAAGTGCCTCATGATTTGTTTTTCTGAGCAAGAAAAAGGGTTTTATGTTCATCTTATGCTGATATTCCCTTCTTTTACTTACATCCTAAGTGGATGAGGGTAAACAATCATACGATTAATCTGATTTTACCAAGTTTGGGTTAACAGTTACTTTTCGTTCTCGAATGGATCCTTGATTGGCGATTTGCAGGAAACTAACATAATTAAATAAATTTTAATAACATTAATTTAATAATCATACTCTATTAAACCCATAGGCACTTCAACATTTTACAGGCTAATCAAATAAAGTGCACCTTCAATTTATCATCATTTCTTTTTCCCAAACTATGGCTTCTACTCCGTGAAGTTTTAAATTGGTGCAAATTGTTAAATTACTGTTTATAATGCAGTTTGCACACTTTTCCTCCCTCTCATCCTGTATCCATTAATGCCCTGAAACTTTGTTCGTTCTTACTTGCTATACCGAACAAGTGTCGAAAGAATGTGTAAAGTCAGTGAAGTGTTGAGGTGGTAAGGGGCAGGTGCTGCCTTCATAAGGGGTGCATTTGTTCATGCGGCGTGAGGAAGAGGTTGGTGGTACTGTCAACGGGTAGATCGTTAGTGAACTAAATTACTTTTAAGTACTTATAGTGCATAGAAAGATGGTCTTGTGTACTTTGTAGAGCTTCATTTATTCCTGTACTACACCAAAAAAGCGAGCACGTACGACAAAGCATATTTATTATATACTTTGTTATAACCAGCCGATACTTCCTTTGAGAATTAGTAGATATTTTTTATATCTTGTGCTCGTCTTATTATTCATCATTATTTCAGTATAGAATTAAATTACATTACAGGCAGTTTTTGTCATGTATTTCCTCTAACAAAAACCCGAAATAACCAAATAAAATTGGGTAGTGACTGCTTTTTAAGACCGTCGCAACTAGCATGCACAACGACCGCCTCAGTTCCAAGCATTAGTTAAGGATGTTTTGCTCTTCGAAAACTGGGTCAAGTTGACTATTCCAATTATTGACGTGAGGAACATTCATGGTATAACACTAATTGAATCGTTAGGTTATACTATTGGGATTAGGTCCTGGTAACATAGTTCAATTGTAAAGTGAGTTTACTTTCCGTTGTTGACCTATCAGGTCAGTTAAGCGGTCGCCGAAATTCATTGTAACATACGACAAACTAATTACCTAAAGGTTCCCGCCTGGATCTCCCGGAGGCAAGTTGAAAATGGCGAAGTTTCCCTTTAGAGACTTTTCTCTAGCTGTGCAATACAAAACTGAGTATTTAAGCATGCGCTGCCCTCACATCTCCGTGACATTTCACTCATCCTATCTAAACCTTGCTGTTGGGTCATTTCTTGTTTCTCTCTTTCTCACACTAACTGTCGACTTTAATGTACAGTTCTCCATACTTTTACTAGTACGGCCATGTGAGACACGAAGGAGTTAGCTAGCTTTTACCACAACATTTTTTCTAGCTCGGAGTCATTTTCTAGCCGTTTCTGTTGACCTGTGCCATTTTTCCATTGTCCATAGTCTGCACGCAGTATTAAAACATGGTCTTTAACTCTTACGCCCCTGTCAGAAGATTAATCCCGCCCGAAACATGTTCTTATATGTAAAGTCTTTTTGGCGAAAATGACTAATATTGGAATGGCGTACTTATTATTATAAGAGGAATTCACTTATAACAATATTTTATAACATACATATACGTAGATACATCTACGTTTCTCACTTTTCTTAAGCAACCTTTTCATTTTACTGCTTATCCGCCCCCATTCTTTCTCATTTAGATGTTTCTCCTCGGTCATTTGCATATTTATTTCTACCATGATGGTGAATAAAGAATACTGAATTTTTTGTCTCAAAAAATCTCTGCTCTCCCTTGGCTATTTTAACGGAGGAAAGGCATAAGCCATCCATGTTTACACGACGCATACGCATTATGTAATATTTTATGACGGAAAACATTTTCCTTCTACAGCTAAAAGGAACATTCCTTAGGTGTCCAAAATATGTGTGTACGAATGAATACACAAATGTGTAGCCAAATTATCTTTGAAGCAGGAATTGGAAGTGAATGGCATTTTTGTTTTTGGCAATGTCATCCAAATGGTGCTCTGATTTAATATAAATGTTGGATGGAATAACGCATGAATATAGGGTTTAATAATCGGCTATAAACTTCCAGTGGCAATCACATATAGATCACACCAGATAGTGTGTCATTAAATTGGTTAAAAACAGAATTATTACCATTTTCGACCGCAATGATTGGCTGGAATTGCCAATGCCTCTATCTCAAGTTCCCTGAAAACAATCCAAGACGTGTTCATTGCTCATGTCAACGTGCGTGGCAAAAAAAAAACTTCCCCACAGACGTTTGCTTTTCAACACCTCATTCTTGCGGTTTTGGTGGGTGCTTTAACAATAATAATGATTAATGGGAATGAGGCAACGTGTGCATAACCGTTCCATACACCTTGACGTTGTTTATCCATTACATACCCTTAAATTGCCATATGTATTCGACGATGTAATGGCGTACATCTATGTAGCACCTTCTTCCTATGAAGTTTTCAGTACACAGGTAAATCTGACGTGTACATTTGTTTTAGGAAAGTTTTATTTCTGTATTTTGTGAACTTTCAAAAAAAAAAAAGTTTAAGCGACAATAGCAACCTGCCATGTCCAGTTTTGTTGGTATTATGCAATGTAAGTGAAAGAAAGGAATTTTGCTCCCACTTTGTTACTATTTATTTTTTATCCACATGTTTGCTTCTGTCCCATACTCCGGTTTTGCACACATTTTTAAAGTTTAGATTTTATTTGTACGTCGTACCTGAACAATGTATTAGAGTCCCTGCAATATGACTCTACATATGTATTTTACTACTACGGCCCGTCCTGTCTACATTAAGTATGTAGTACTGAGTAACTATTACTAAAAAATTATTTCAACATTGAAATTTCCTTTGATAGTGCGGTGGCTGCCGCCAGCACGGTGCTTTTTTGAGAGAGAGCTGAGTTGAAATTTGAAATTCTGTCCGAATATTATATACACATGACGATCGGACAATAAAGACTGGGAGTTTTTTCCCACTGGGATTTTTTCAGACCGTTTCATTTGTGGGGAGAGTATTCCCTATAGAATTAGGGCAAATGGATACAGTTGTACATGAATACACAATGGGGGGATTAGCACATACTAAGACCTAATGGTATTAAGCGGAGTATAAAACCGCATTTTTTCCCTGCCGCCTTTCCAACATTTAGCTAGCAACTTTTTAAATATAAACACTTCTCCTTTCCGGTGGAAACTGGGGTACTTAACTGAAATGATCATGACTGAACGAAAAGGTTCTCGATCATTATAGTTCATACTTAAATGCGTCAAATTTGTTTCCTTTTTGACTCATTTTGGAAATCGCTAGCCCGAAGTATTGAGTCGTTCCTTGGACGAATTTTCGATTGGGAATATATGCTTGGTTTCTCGCCCATTCGATAGATCTGTCAATAAAACTACACGGGATTTCATACCTATTTCACGACAAACAGTTTTAACTGAAAAACTCAGCCATTCCCGAATTTTTACACAGGTCATTCAATTATTCATGTTTTGTGTGGAATCAAATTTTTCTTTGAAAAAGCACCCGCCAGGCGCAATAAATTTCTTTCTTAATTATTTAGTTCTTCAAATAATTTTGGTGAATGTTTTCATTTCTACTCCGCTGGTTAATTAGAGAGTCATGTGTGTGTGTGCGTCCGTGGATATTACGGACGACAAGCCGTAACACGGATTTTATAACTTACTCAGGAATATAAGTTATTTTTGGAGTGACATCTGCAGTGAATAAACAAGTAGATTTGCTCCTTGCACATTTATAATTTTAATAATGTTTGGTGGTGTGAGAGTTATTCCTTCTTTGGTTTTTCACAGATACAGAGCAGAACATTCCAGAAATCTTGGTAGCTTTTCATGGGGTGTTCGTGTGTAGAGGGACCGTAGGAACATTTCACCCCCACCAATGTACCCGTAACCGTTTAGAACAGGGAAATACGTATTGTGTACACTGTACACCCATACGCTATGTATCTTTCTTGTTTCCTAGATGCGTATCACATACTTTTTAAAAGGACTTCGTTTTTAGCAGGGTAAAGACCGAGAATCAATCAAAACTTTTCGGACTATAACGGGAACTGATATAACGAGGATTCGCTATTTCTTTTTACGCTAAAAACAGCATCTAGATTGTTATTTTTATTCCTGTATGCAGGATTGAAAATAATTTATTTTGTGGACTATGATTTTTGAAGTTTTTTTTGGAAAAACAGTTACTTGACAATTTTTGTCGGATCGGGGATGATAAAAGTTTTCTTGGATGCGTAATAAAATTCTAGAGCACAGATTTTTCAGCTGCACAGTTGCGTGGACGTAGAGACTGAGGGGGGATAAATGTTTCTTTGGGACCATGCCTTGACTTAGGTAGAAAAATGTGTGATGAGGAGCTTGCGTCGTTATTACAATAGTTATGTTTTTTAGGCAAAATTATGCAGCGTGTTGGATTTCAATAATTCCTATTAGTATTTCCTCTCTTCCTGTGGGAAGAAAGTATTTTCCATAATACGTTGGCTCAGGAGAAGTACTCCCAAGGGTTTTATTCAGTTACATGGAATGAGTGAGTGACACACACAGGAAGTGAGCGGTAATCATGCATTGTGCATGTATTGTTTTGCATGTGTTTTGATCATTGTAATTTGAAATTGACTGATTCCTGTATCTTTTTTTTCTTTTTACTCATCATCCGATTCTATTTAGAAACACAGAACCCTTTTTGGTGGCTTATGTTAAGAAAGGTACGTCCGAGCTTTGTTCTATTTTACCTCGTCGTGTCATGTAGTTTACACTCTCTACAACCACTTTTCCAATGAGATTCCTCCCCGAGGCCATGACTTTGGAAACTTTAAAACTTTAATTTATGTTTCAGGGGTCAATTATATGACATTTTTCTTTGAGCTTAATTGCACCTGCTATACGGGTACAGAAATATCTAAGGATCTCTTCAATTTTTTTTTATTCTTTCAGTGCTTCCCCATGTTCTCCCTGTGTATGTATACACAACAAGAATCACTGTTTTTACAAGTGTCTGTTTTCAACGCCTCTGGTTCAGATGAGGGAGTTGGGGGTATAGCAAGGGAAGGGAACGTATTTTGTATGGTTCTCAACATGTTATGGTACATATTTATTTACAATTATGTACTATTGGTTTTGGGCTTGCCTCTCTCTACACTCTCTCACTCTTTTCTTCGGTATGTTCCAGAGTTCCATAAGGAAATAAAACTATGGGTTATGGCAGCTAAGCAAAGATCGACCAATACTGGACTGTTTGACAGTAAAAAAAACGACTGGAGAGAAGAATATCATTTCAGTTTACTTTATTATCCACACTTTTAAGCGTTTGGTTGGTCTAAAAGGTACACTACACTATTACACGCCTGAGTTTTTACGGTCGTTCATTCTTTTAGCCAAATCGGCCTTTGATTGTGTGTGCATGTGTATGTAGTGTGTACAGACCAAAAGAATGGATTTGAGCTGCAGTGAACCATAACCAAGTGTTAATATTGGATAATGATAGGGGTACAACGTACCTTTCTTACACCTGGTTGCTTGCTCAGATGATGCTTAGGTTATTTATTTATTTCTCCCCCTCTTGAAACATACATGTACAAGAAAAATATTATCGACTCTCCTCTTCTTAGGTCTCTCTCCCTGCAGTCCGTTTTTCTCACTTAAGAAAAAAAAACTTGCTGGCACTACAAGAAGTTGCTGTTGTGTTTTCGACTTCGATATGTATACATTTACCCGTGTTCTTTGGTCAGGTGTCAGCCTCTTGTTAGCGGAGTTGTGTAAGAGTTAGAGCAGGTTTTTTCATTCCTACCCCGTTCCACAGTCGTGTTTGAAGAGTTTGAGAAGAGGAATTGTTACGGAAATGCATAAATGTCTCCGTCTCCACATTGAAATATCCTTCCTTCGTCCATGTTTCGAGGAAATCGGAAATCATCTAGAAAAAATGTGTTGACAAAGTCGAATGAAACGATTAATAATGCTGTATGCACACAGAGGACCTTTCTTTTTTGACACTTACTGGAATTGACAACGAAGATGTAGTCAAACTGGAAGTGGAAAAATTGGGTACATGTAAGGTAGAACATCTAATTATAAGCACTAAAAAGTTCCTGGAGTATTGTACTGGAGGAGTAAGTGAAAGTACGTAGAAAATGGGGAAAATGAAGAAATTCCCTGTAACAATAAACGTGTGATAATTATTATTTAAACGCAAGACATTTGCGGTTATGTTTCCACAAAATTAGAAGGAGGTCTGACAAAATGTATGGGCGGAAATGAGGTATTAAGATCGTATCATGGGCTGTACTTCATGGATTCTGTCAATTAAAAGCTTGTGAATTACTTCTCACTTTTGTTCAAATGAAAATCACTAATTAGTTTTGAGGCGTGTATGTATGTATATTATGGATTTAACTCTGATGAGACTTTGCCTGTGTTGCTTCTCTTAAATTAGAGACAGTTCTTATACAGAGGTAAAGAATATGTTTGCCGAAGAAATGTGTAAGAAAAAATGTATTTGTTATGGAGGATGACCTGTGTTACAGTAAGGTGCACCTCGAAACTTTACTTTCACACCCTCATTGCAGGCTTCATAATGTGGACAGTGGACATGCTATACCACGGTATAAAATATTTTCTTTTACCGTGCTTGTACAGACACAGGGGTTAAGGTACGAGCTGCATTTTTGTGGCAGCTCATTTACACGATTATTATAACTTGGGAAACATTTTCCCTCCATTATTCCTTGTTTAAACATTTGAAAAACAAGAATTCTCGAATGAAAACCTTTCTTGTTTGCTTTTTACCCCGAGCCGGAAAAACTCCTATGTTATGATCATCACGCGGGTTGATAATGATTTGATGCTGCCAGGCTCGCGATGATTCTCTTACTTCTTAACCTACGATCCTGTAGTATACTATGAAAAATGTTTTAGTATGCTAATACAAATACAGAAATGAGGTGTTTTTTTTTAAAGAAAAGAAGATAAATGAACTCATGATCATAGTGCGATCGCCTGGAAAGGAAACAAAAACACAATCGATGAAGGTCGTTTCTTGATTTCGCCTCTTTTAAATGGTATCTTTAGATCAAGTGGGCAAAGCGTAGCGTCAGTGCAGAGCATATTTTACCGCTACAATGGAAAGGGATGCATAGGATTTTTTTTTGCACGAAGACCACGACGAAGACAAGTATTTAAATGAGAAAGAAAATGATGGAACAGATGACGAGCAGAAGTTGGAATTCTCTACGTCTGTTGAAGGGAAGATTTATAGCTGGAACATCGTTATATAATATAATTTCTCCCACCAGGAAATATTATATTTTACCAGGCAAATATGCATGACCACGTAGGTTCCTAAGCCAATTCAAACTATGCAGACATGTTACAGCGAGTATTTCTTTTAAGTTTCCACATCATTCCGTCATTCGATGTCATACACAAGGATTCCTTTGATTAAGGGTACGCAAATGTGAATGCGTAAACGCAAAAACACTTAAATTAACTGTGCGGCTGAACCTACCCCAAGGAATTGCGTTACCGCTGCAATATCGCACAAATAGATCCGTGTTTATATGAAAAAGCAGGAAACATATTATTGGGAGATAAATTTTTGATCTTTTGGGTCACCTTACTGACAACAAAGCACATGGTGCATTTTTTGGGGAGAGTCACTGCCTCATCCCTACGACGTCAGTTGGTGGCAAGAACATCGCCAAAATGCGTTTTTACACAATGCCCTGCAACTCATTGCAAATTTCTTACCCTGAGATTACTATGTTACGACACGACCCTCATATATATATATATTATATATATATATTTAAAATTTTCTTCGGATGTACCCTGCGTTACGAAAAACCTTGGAATTACCCTGACCTGGTGTGGTGCATTCTGTACATTTTTATGACTACATATGTTTTAATATTGTAAAGCAAGAATGAAATGGACCCCATTTCTGTTTCTCAGTCTTTACAAGTCTCCCTCCAGCTGAGTTTCCGTTCAAATGGTAGGTGCAGGATGGGTGGTGTGTTAGCATTGGTATAGTTCTAGTTTTAATATGTGGGGACCGTCTCCCACATTTTTTTATTAGTGCTCCAACTATACACGGTCAAGTTTTCTGGCATGACGAGGATGAATAGTGCGAAGCATTCGTAAAAGGATCAAGTAACTAGAGCCATTTGCATGAAGGCCAAAGTAATGGTAGTAAAAAGCATATAGCTGAAGCAGAGACATATAGATTTGTGTTTTTTTGGTAGGGAGCTGGTTTCATGGATTCCTATTTTTCCCTTTCCCTTAACATCTCCCTATTTTGTGAGAGCACCAATTTCCCATACACGGACAAACTTTTAAGGAGCAGCATGGGCAGAAGAAAGGAAAAGGGACTCATCCTTCCAACCTATTTAGAAGAGACTTCATGCGAGTGTATGGTTATGGCTAGGGAAGGTTCCATTCTCAACAACTTGAGGGAAAAAAAATATGTGCTTATAATGAGTATGATGCCTTTTTGTACCCCGTTGGTGCACTTGTACATAAACAAGGAACATGTTCCCTGGGATTTTTGTTCAGCTACACTGGATGCGGAGGCTGGGACGGAAAGTCGATCTTATTCATGGGCAGGGTGAAGAAGCTGCTCATGAAGAGCAGAAGAAAAGAAATGCGTTGTAATAGAAAAAAGGGGGGATTCACCCGTTTGAAGGAGTAGCTTTCCTTTCTCAGTACTTACACAAGGCTCTCTGATTCTAGAGTATCACGATGAGAAAACAATGAGCCCACTGGCCTTGAAGGGATTTCGAAGAGAAGCGATAAACGCTGGTGTTCTCGGTATTGTTTAAGCAGCGTACTGAACCTGCATAGTATTAAGACTTTTTAAGTCTCGGCTGTATAATACATCCCTTAAGTTTCCCTCCTGTCTTTTTCGTGAGTGCTGGGGCTTTGGATAAGAAATAGACGTTCAATGCATATAAAGATACAAATATCGTAAGAGTATGCTGGTTTTCTTGTCATCGAAAATGTTGTATCATACACTTATTCACTGGAATATTTCGTTTGTCACATTTAATCATACATTGATTGAGAATTTCACTCCAACAAAATTTCTTAAAGAATGCTGTACAATAGTTGTAAGGAAGAAAGTGTAACCTGCAGGAAGAAAAACACTCTGTTTGTTTGGACCAATTGTTCCACCAGTCTCTTCTTTTTTGTTTTTGTTTTAAATTTGATTCATTCAAAAGGTTTTTGATTTCACTTCTGATTCTTTTGATGAACTGGGAAACAAAAACAAAAGTTTCTGTATTTTTTTGAATAAAAAAAACATGTGTGGCCACAGAACTTACGAGGCATCACTTCACTATACGTATAAGAATGTCACTTCTTTTAGCCCCTGCTTCAGATCCATTCAAGAATTCATTCTGAAAATGCTTTCCAGCTTCTGAGTTAACTTGTGCGTGGTCTGGTTGCTACGAAAGAACAGGTTGAAATGTGTTTCAGAAATTTATGATCTTATCATACATGTATAAGAAGTAGATGTAAAGGAGCATTTTCCACATAAATGTATGGATCGTGAGGGAGAACTGGAGCTTTCCAAATGCTCAACGACATGTTCGGTTATTTTCATCTAAATAAAAACTTGTAGTGATGATTGTAGCGTAAAATATTCCGTGTTGAGTTGCTCGCCCTTTAAACGGAATGTTAGACGGTGCATGATTTGCAAAACAAGTAAACAATAATGGAAGGTGGAATTGAAATGAACACCATTAATAGAAAACGAGCATACACACGAGAAAGTAAGTAGGCACGAGGTGTGCGAGGTTGGATTTTTTTTTGTGCTGTGTTTGCTGGAGGATGGGAACTCCAAAGGAGATCTCTGACGCTGCGAGAATGTCATGCAGTTAACAATGTGGATGTTTTTTTTACTGTCTCGCATATTAAGCAATCGACCAATTAAAACAGTGGCATAGGCTCCCTACGGTGATCCACCTTCACGCTTGTGTGTATAGGAATAGCCACCATTGATCTATATGAGGTAAATTTCATGTGTAGTTTTTCTCGATGTCTCAGAGATTGTGTGTTTCTTCATTTCTCTCCCACTAAAATGTATTTAGTTAGATACTTTTCCTCTTTTTTTTCAAAGTCATGGTTGTCCCATTGTCCTCAGTCACAAAAATGGCAGACTTAAAACGGTTCCGAAAAATTCTTGTACATTATCAATTATCTTCAGTTGTATGCACTCCTTACCCTTTACTTCATTCTTATTTCCCTTGTCTTTTCTACTGGGATATTTTTCTTCTTACTACTTTTTCCACACATCTCATTCACAGTTTTTTTTTTCAAGACTGCTACTTATTTTTTTTTTACAACTTTATTTTTTTCTTGTTTGCGCCTTGGGGAGTATGGTGGAGATTGATACTGTTCGGTGTACAGCCGGTGTTTGCAAGCAAATAAATTGTTAGAAGACTCCGTGAAAGACTGTGTAAAACAATGGTGTTCAAATATTTGTTGTTTGAGGGTGTTCAGGCCAACAACAGTAAGGAAACTTAGGAACGTTTTCCGTTCAAATAATGTTCAAGCCTTTGGAATGAGGCAATTACATTAAGGTGCAAAATTTATTGTAAGAAAAGTAACCAAATCATTTTATGAGTCTTCAGCATAATAGCATTTGGGCAAAAAATGACGTGGTGGCTGTCCGTTTAGTAATTCACTGAGGGTTTAGAATGGTTTACCAGAGACGGCTGCCTCCAATTTGAAGAGTAATGGAAAAGGACGAAGGACCACCTAGTTTATACGGAGTAGGAAACGTTGGAGGGAGAAGTATCCGGAGTGAATTATAAAAGGTGTGGGACTTTATTAAGGATCAGCAAGGATCGTTAAAATATTGAAAAAAAACATCCTGAGGCCCTGGAATGGTTCCAGTAGTTTTATATACAGTTTTTGAGCCATTTACAAGGTGTTATATGTTTATTATAAATTATACTTCTGACCGGTTCTCTCCCATTTTCATAAAATTTCGTTTCGAACTGGGTTGCGAGCCCGGGGAAAAGATAAAAAAACGAAGGTATGGGAGAATGCAGCTTGTTTTTTTTTTTTAGCTCTTGTAATGTCTCAACGGGACATTCTTCACACTGAATGATCTACAGGCATGCGATTCGCGACATGTAATAAATATTTGAGTGGGTTCGTTACGAAAGGTGAACAGTTTTCCACCCCTGTAACAAATAATACCAGACGGGGATTTGAGAAGACAAATATAGGATACTGGTTGAAGGGATGGATTTGCTTCACACTTTCAAGCTCAATAAGAATATTTGAAACTTCTTGCCAGAAAAGCTACTCACTTCTGCCTCCTGTGCTCGTTGCTCATTTCACTTTGCTGACTGTTTTTATGCTTTCATCTCCTTATAAAACGATGGTCCTGTGGGAGATAATGAAATCACTTATAATACATAGAAATGACATGGAAGAAAAAAGGGAACTGCAAATTACATCACCATTGGAGCAGTAACCAACATTGAGGACTGCCTGTGTTTTGGTATTTTTTTGGTAAGGGAGGTGGCCAAAATGTATTAAACGATTAAAAAGCATGGAGGCAGAAAAAATTGGACAGAATGGATTCTGCTCCTTTCCTGGCGTCCTACTAAAATGTGTTAAGAGAAGGAAAAATTGAATGGATGTGAGGATTTTTTTCCAAATCTTTTTATGCTACTTCAATAATAAGAAGAATGGGTAGGGGTAAATGCATGATTTTTTCCTGATCATTCATCTTTTTACACTCTTCGTGTTTTGAACTATTAGAGATATGATATCCCAATCAAGATTTATTGTACCAACAGCCTCGATTTTTAATCATGTGTGTGTGTGTGCGTCCGTAGGGGCATACTCAAATTACATGCTGCCTATGAGGTATCCATATTTAATTTTTTTTACCTGTACTGCATCATACATAAGTACTTGAATGTGTGAATACACATTACACCTGCATGCATGTTTCATGCATTATGTGGTGGGGTGTTTGGGATCAGGTTTATTAAAAAACATCTTTTTCTATCAACCATCCCCCTTCTCGCCACTTACTCTTGTAGGTTTGATTAAAAGGATTGATAGTGAAGTGCTCCTCGATGGTTTTTCGGTGGTATAGGATAGCTATGGAAGAGGAAGGAAAAAATAAAGTGAGAGAAGAAAATAACTGAGAGCAACTGAGTTGAACTCCTTGCTAACTAAACTAGGGTTAATGGCTAGTGTATGTATAATTAACTTTTCCGGCTATGATAGGATAATTTACGACTACTAAGGCAAATACTCCTCTTTTTCCCTGTACGTCAAAATCACCCGCTCGGTTTAAGTGCTGGGCGCTACGTCTATTTTCAAATGAATTATTCTTCTGGGAATGTGGGTATGTATATGTATTTATGTATGTATGCGGGTATATTATAATGCATGTTTTATATGCAGGTACAAGTTATTATGAAAATCATCGCCGTACTTAGTTCTATCCAGAGCCGCTCGTTGAGCTGTCTGATTAGGTATTCGTTCCGTTTATGCAAACATGGTTCCATAAACGGAAGACTAGTAATCATTATTATAAATTTTTTTCCAAATTTTTTTCCGTTCTCTCCCTGGAGACAAATAAAGAAAAAACTCATCAAACTTATGTATAACGTGTATTACCATATGTAAATGCGCCAGATTATTTCAACACGTTAATTGCTAGACAGAGTTAATCCGAAGGATTTCCCGTTTAAATAAATTGTTACAGGCATAAAACGGGGCTCTAAAAATTTTATATTAACTTGATCAGATTTCTCTTTATTTTTCCATTTTTGGGTTGGTTAAATGAGTGCTAAAAAATAAAATACGGATATAAGCTACCTCGTACGGAAGTTGATTAGATTTTCACTGATACGGACTAGCGAGTGAGCAATCAATGCATAATTTGTAGCTTCTGTGTTTTGCTCTGTGCAGATTGTTGTGGTATTGATATTGGACTTTGCCAGCGATGTTGAACTTGAAAATATTGCTCGAAATTAGGGATAAACTCAGGCGTCTTGGAATGTTAAAGGTGTTTGAGGTCCCACTGGAGAGCAATAATTAACAAAGTATTGAAGTTAACTGGCTTTTGTTACTCCAAATGCTTTTGGTCTAATTTTTGTAAGTCGTCGTTCTCTCCTGAAAACGTTTTACCTGGTGTTTTGGGGATGCCACAATGAATATGATTTTACAGCTCCGGCTTTACGGATATATTCAGGTGATTTTTTATCAGTTTATTGCTTCTCTCTCCCGCACCTTTCTACTTCACTCGGCAGACACGTTCGATTCCCCGGTTGCCCCCAGGCTGTGCGTAAATAGATAAAGTCATTTGATGTCGATTGAATCAATGCACTTCCATCTCCATCTCTCACTCTCTCCGTTTCCCTGTTTATCTCCGTAAGGATATAGAATCACTTCATAAGTTTAAAGCATGTCCCAATACTCAGGAGTAAGTAACTCCGTTCACATTTTTTTATTACATTAAAATCGTTTTCTTTCTTGCCGCATTCGTGAACAGCAATGTACCATAACTTTCTCTGGTGGTTGTTATTGCTATCCACCTTTGTCTTCTGTATTACAGATTAGATATGGGCAATGGGCACCCTAAGCATGAGTTTTTTTTCTCAAAACTGATTTGGACTGGGTCCTATACAACCCGTTGTTTTGCTGGTTCACTGTATCTAAAGGTCATGCGTGTAGTTTTTGATTGTTGCTGAGTTGTCATAATGGTAGCTTTAGAAAAAGGGAACACAATGAAAAATGGAAATTTCAACATGTACTAACAGCTCCAATTTGGGTGTTGATACCTCTAATATGAGTAAAATATTGGAAATATTTATATTCATGTAACAGGGGTGAAGTAAGACCATATTGACTACCAGTTCAATAGTTAAGTGTGTGAATAATTTCCGTCTGTATACCAACTCGTTCAATAGACTGAAACTCCCATTTGTAAGTTTGTAACGTGAATTAATGCCCCGACCCTTCCTCCTCACCATTTTTCTTTTCATCGTGCTAACGACATAGCGCTGGCTCACCCACCGTGTCGCATACGATATTTATATCGGCCAGCGACCGATTATTTCCATTGAGCACAAAGGGACTGTATTTTGGGAAGCTCATAAATGTTGCCTTTCGAAGTAACTCTTATTCTCTTGATCGGGAGAAAATATTCTAGTGGAGCATTCTATTCTGATTATGTCCCTTTCTTTACCTTGAAAAATGATTTCACAGCTCAAGGGTAAGTGGTACTACTTGCACCATCATTACAATACACGGGTGTGTGCATATCCAAAGTGTATTTTATGCGTTTCATATATGTACGGTATTTATACATGTATGTAAAAATATATATACGTATATAGAGGGAGAAAGAAGCGAAGAACGGTATGTGCCCTGCGTACGGAAGAGGTGCATGGAGGAAGGGAAGGAGAGGTAACGAGTTCGTAATTAAGGGTGTACGACCGTCGCACCTGTTATCAGGGAGCAAGATCGAGTCGGTTCTCAAGCCATGTGATTACTGCAGTCGAATATTAAAACAATAATACTGCTCTCAGTCTTTTCTCGCCCTTACTCTCTCTCTCTCTCTCTTTCCTTCTTTCTCTCCGTCTCTTTTTCCTTCTGGCATTGTTAAGTCTCGCTCCCTCCTTAATGTTGTATGGTATTCCGAGAGGAGTCACAATTATCAAATTAGAAAAGCGAAGACTATAATTTTCTCCCCTTCCTCTCAAAATAATATTATTATTGTAGGTGTATATAATCAGTAATGGATTTTTCTCTAGTTAAGGGTTTATTTGCGTTTTGCCACAGAAAAGCACATAATCGCCGGTGTCTCTTCCTGAAGCCACACCATCCTCTATCGGCTTTACAGTTTACGTTCTATCACATCCAAGGTATACAGTCTACTTAATAAAAGGATGTGGATATTAACTTAGTAAGATGTCCAGTGTTCTTACCAAGTGTTACTGCCATTCACAATAGACCAATTAGCTAAACAATCATTAAACAAGGCAATGTCATCTTTTTTGTTTTAATTTTTCCTGGTTTGTTTTGACTTTTGAAGATGCATGTTACACAGTTTTACTCTAGTTTGTCTGGTACGAATTCTTCTACGTTCAAACGGACTTATGCAGTTGTTACTACGTGATTTAGATGTTGAATTGTCAACCCACCATGTGATGTAAATGATAATGAAAGACGATTACTGTATGGACCTTTTTGAGCCTGAGTTTGTTCGTGCAACCATGTATCCGAAATATCTTGCAATAAAGATTTTTCTTCAAATATTCAAATGGATAAAGATTGTGTGCGTTTCTGAGCTGAACTTAAAAGGATTGCGTGGCCTGTAAAGTTACCATGCAATGATATATGCCCCCGTGCCGAGTTTTTTTTTTTTTATTTAACAAAATGAAAAGGAGTAGACGGCTGAGATTGTGGTTTTGGAAGGAAGAGGGTGATGATTAAGCCGATAAAGTGTAGCACTCGAAAACTTGTTCCTGTTAACTATGTAGTATGTATCACTATAAATAATAAATGTGAGAGCTTACACGTATGTGAGCGTACTTCAAGAACATGCATGGCCAGGGCCAGACTGCATGAAAAGCACGTCTGGGTCTGAGAAGGAAGAGAAGACATACCCGGTTATAACTACAGCTTCAATCCCAAATACCATGTACATGTAGAGGGTGTGATGAAACATGCTTCCTAGGCCTACCTTTCCGCAACGCTGAGCAAATGAAATGTGTATTCTATACAGAATTTTATTGCGGAGAAAGCCCCATCCTGATTCGACGACTTTACCAAGCTATGGGGATTTTTCCAGGCCAACTTAAAGAATCCTGTCTCTTGTATTATTCGGAGGTGAGAAGCACAGGGTTTTTAGCTCATGTCTTTGCAAATGAGAAGGATAATCTTTGAGACTTAATCGTTAATATTAATTAATAGCACTCCATTATTGTACAAAATCATTACATTCAATGAATTAAATGCGGTTCTGGCGTAATCCCCATGTTTAGCAGAAGCAGGGTCCGATTTCCACCCTATAGGGTCGATATTTCTTACCGGTAATAACACCAAGCGCATAGATTACAAGAATCAGCGGTATATTAATATTGTGTGTAGATTCCCAAGTTGTGGTTAGGTGGAACTATTTCATCAATTTGTAACACATATCGATTTACAAAAAAAATAATGATAGTGATTCAGGATTTATTTAGAAGTAATATATGTATATGTACATTACGTATTTCTCCAATCACTGGAGAAATATTTAATTTAACTGTGAGTTGTTTTGGGAAAAAATAAAGGTTCAGCCAGGACTCGAACCAATGTACGCTAGATTATATGTCCCCTTAACATCCAGTTCCGGCCCTCGAGTCTCCATCTGGAGACGCTCTTTCTATCTGACGGCATCTCACACATGCAGATGACCTTTGTCTTTTCTTATAATGTAAATGTTATTACATTACATATAGCAAAATATTATTATACATGCAGTCCTAGTATTTGCGTTCTAACAAAACTAGCAATCTTAAAGAGCTAGTAATTTTGAAAAAAAGAAACGAATCTATCACTGCTTTTACGGACAGGAATGCCTGTGAATGAAACTGATTCAATGGTTTTCCTTTTTTGACATTTTATGCATGTATGTATGTGTTATACATATGTATATTATACACGACACACATACACTATAAGAGCGAAGTTCACTGTGAGCCAGAGAGCTCTCGAAGTTTCGGACTTTCCCGACTTTTAGCTTTAGAAAGTTAAGAGCAGAACAAATGCACAATGTGAGAGTAGGTTGAAAACAGCTGGAAGCTGATACTTGTAGTATGTTTATACATATATATACATATATAGGTATATGTATATGTGTACCTGATCGCTCCCCTCACATTTTGTGCTGCGTGTGTAATTCTTGATGATGAAATGGGTATTGTTTAGACTTGGAAGGTGTCTTGATGGAAAAGGTGGTTGGGGCAGCTTTCAATCTGAGCAGCGTGTCTGGACTTTTCCTCCTTCTCTCACTTCGTCCCTTCTTAACTAGATTCACGCCCCATTATTATTGGTGCCCATATGTTCATCTGGGTCTTACTATATAGTATATGTGTATGTATACCCTCCACTGACGTACAAAAAGTTTTTCACGGTCCTCGTTACTACTTGCTACTCACACACAAATTCCATGTCCCACTTGAACACAATTTGGGCTTCGAGTGATGTAGAATTGGCGGGTGCCGCCAGTATTTATTGAAACATCTCTTTCCGGCGTAGTATGGGAATCTTGTCGGATTGAAGGTAATTCAGGAATTTCAAAACAACGTGAGTGGAAAGGAATCACCCTCATGGTGTTGTTTGAGTTTAGGAAAGAGCTCACCGCTTCTATACCTGACCAATATCACGACAGGTTGACACTGTAGTTATCGGTTGAAATGGACCAATTTATTATTTCTTTCGCTATAAAGGTAGGCGACAGCATAATTGATTTGGTTACATGAATTAGTTATTGCTATTTTAATTCATTTTAATTTTAATCACAAATATGGTATACGAGGAAGTTGGAGCAAGGTTTATCACTGCTCCAAAATCATACATGTATTCTCATTTAATTCGTGGAAATTAATAGTCATTACTATTTTATTCCTGAAGCATATATGCGTCCCTAATAAGTATTTTTGAGTTTAAAGAACTCTGTCAAAGACCGGAGGATCTATCGGGTTTCGTGAAAGAAAACTTTCATTAATTTTTCTCAATGCTTAACTTTTGAAAATATATGAAAAAACTATCCGGTACAAAATAATCTCGATGTGTACCACCTTGGACTTCCTAACATGTGAATTTTTTCTTTTGTGAAAGTCACTGCTTCATTAAGCAGCCTTCATTGCCTCGCTTTTCACGTTAACACGGGAAAATTAGATCAGGTTTTGGGTGCTATAACTTTGGATTGAAGATGCCTGCAAAGATAATCGATAGCAATTTAAATACCCAAAGTTTGAGCTTGCTAACGAGCTATTACTTGTTCTTGTGCTGCTCCCAATAATAAGGTTTAAGAGATTGAGTTCGTAGTATTTTATTAAGGACCATCCCGTGTATTGATTTATTTGCAATCTACAACGTATGTGAATGAATATTTTCTATCCCAATGTTGTTAGCGTAGGTTCAAAGCAAAAGAAAGCGATTCAAAATTAGTAAAAAAAAAATTATGTTCTCACCCATGTCTTCAGATGAATTTCTTGGTGTATAATACTTAGGCTGTTTACAAAAGTCAGAACGGGCAACTGTCTAACTGTATTAAAAAAAAAAGAGTCAGTGTTGGTTATAGAAATTTTGAATGGCTCCATCTATTCTCTCCAGCCCAAGGTAGCAAGGGACCAAGGAAAAGTACATCACTTCAAGGACGTTTCCCGTCCCTCTTTTCGTAACTCCCTAAACTCGCTCCGTAATCTTGCGTAAGGAGTACACGAGTATTTATTTAAGGCATGAACGACGCTGTCCCTGTACATCTTCAGCAGTAGTGCGTCTTCGTAATGCTTTAGTCATCCCAGCTCTTACATGCAATGAGATGGAAAGAAAAGGGCTGCTGAGTAGCAACTGCCGGGGTTGAAGTTGGAGGAAAGAAGGCGCACAGATTACAAGGACACCTTTGTATACTTATATAACCACTTTGTATGTGGACTTTCAGCAGTATTGAAGTCAAGCTAATAAATTTCCACATACTTTCCGGCCTGTACTATTGCTGCTATGACTGCGAGTATTCATCTTGTAGTGTTATGAGACGAGAAGGTTTCGCTTGAGCTGTTTGGTCGATAAGGATCTATTTGATTTTTCTTTTCTTGTCTGTTCGACGTTCAGGTTCCTCGCGCGTCAAGAAAATAAACATGGGTCTGCACCGATTCGCTCCCCTGTCACTGTCACCATTTGGAACTTTCAAATAATACATACATGGAGCTCGAGCTCACCCCTTCAACGTTTCGTTATTGTTTTTTCTCCATTATTTTCAGATTCCGAATTCTTTTCGCTCCACTTTTTACCTAATGGATTAGATAACAAGACCAGTGGTGGAAAGACAGGGGGAAGGGGAGTAGACGGGGTTAGTTTTGGTTGGTACAGGGCTCATTTTTTTGTATGGAAACATTTTTCCACAGTATATTATATACATTCTACCTACGGTCCTCCAATGGAAAGGGAGTCATCTTAATGCTCCTGGTATTTCATTTTCTTTCAGAATATGCTATTGTATTTTTTTCAATTTCGTTTTCAACTTAATCAAAATATCCTCATAAGTTAATGAATTACTTAGTCTCGGGAAGTTAGCTAGTTCGGATGTCTCCGGTAGAGTTTAGATGCCTATTTTTGTCGGGTCTTATTTATGCAAAAGTCTAGTATTTATGAGCTCACATCACGTTTCTCTCGGTGAAAGGGAAGATGGGGAAAAATATATTATAGATGCTAAAAGAATGACAGAAATGACTCATGCTTGCATTTTGGTGACTGAATAAAGGTAGTGAAATTTTGGCTGGTTTGAATTATTTGAGAGAGAAAAATAATAACGATTTTGGCACATCCCGTATAGTTTATAGTAGTATCTATAGGAAAACCCGTAATTCCTCCATGACTATTTCTATCTGTTCAAGAAGGAAGTAGAAAGAGTGGAGTAGTGTTTCATAGTCAACCCTAATGCTGCGGACATATTATTGTGAAATGGTGTTTGGGGAAGTAAAAAACGGTTCAATGAAGGAGAATGTGAAATCCTTTATGTTCTTTATTGACATGTGTAATGGTTCATGTCATGTCCTTCTACCCTTTTTCCTCCACATTCAAAGGAACCTTTTCTCATCCAATTTTTCTTTTTTTACATGTTTTATCATGTACAGCTGATGTGGGCAAAAACTCGCATGTGCATATTTAGGGAAATTCTTTTTTGAATACTGATACAATTGTCTAGGGACTCGTCTGTGAATATGCTTACACGTATGGAGTATCCACATCCACGGATATTTTTAAGGGGACGAAAGGAGAGAGTGATGTGGACGAGGGAACCCCATGGTATGCGGGGAAGAGAGCGATTACTCTAGCGGTTGATATAGGTGAAAGGACGAGAAGGCTGTAAGGATTCCCGTTTCTTTTTTATTTCTCCCTGAATTTATTAAAGCCTTTTTTTTCTCTCTCTCTCTATTCGAAAGTATTTCTTTGACCGCAAGAGTTCAATCATGTATGTGTACACCTTTTAAGGGTCAGATGGGTTTCAAGTTTGTCGATGAGGGACAAAGTATGAGTTGCAAAGGAAGGAATGCTGTTATTGGCAATATTATAGGCTCCCCCAAAAGAATTGATGGCATTCGTCGTCGTCAAGTGAAAGTATACAGGATGGCAGATGTACACACACGAATGAGCAGAGAAGACGTGATTGCTACGAGAAAAAAAGTGGTGGTGGTTGCATACGAAACCCTATACATGTGTGATTTTGCGGGACAGAAACCTATCGGTAGACAATTTTGCAACTAAAGGGTAAGAACGCATGACTAACAAGTGTAACGAGCTGAAGAAAAGGACTGGAAATTTTGAAATAATCTCACTTGCTTCACTGCAACCAGTACATAATTTCCTTCAACTGTACTTTAGTATATTGAACTGGACAAATGGACGGGAGTTGTTAGACCGTAAAAACAGCTAGTACCAGGGTGGGGGGATCACCACAGACTTGGCACACGACTATGCATACATTGAGCTTCAGTGGAGTTGTCATTGGAAAATGTAATTGCATTCAATTCAGTTTCACATTCAACCGATTATATTTCCTATCGAGTTTTTCACAAGCCAATGGTATTTTATGACGAGGCTTGTGATAAGGATGATTGTCCACTCTGTCCCTTTCGTATTCTTCATCTCTCAGATCTCACGTATTTTTCTGCTGATGCTCTCGGAGGGAAGGGTTAGAAAGTTGAGGGTAAAACAAGAATTTCTCTCCCCCACTTTTTTTCTTCTTCTTCTCTTTTTCACAAACGAAGATCCAATTTCAAAGAAGAGTCGCATACGATCATTTCGATTTTATGTCGCTTGTCACATCGTCTTCCCCTTGTTAGACGGAGCTTGAATAAAAGCAATTCTACATATCGTATGCAAGAAATACTCAACTCAACTCAAAATTCTAGGTTTTTTGTTTTGTATTGGGGCGCTTAAATTAGCATTAGCCCTAACCTGATAAAATGAATATTATTAATTTTCGCAGATCAGTGGGTAGTGGGTAGGAAATTTGGTACCCGATCGTTCAATATTAATAATAAATGGTTGGAAGTTGTGAATGAAGTCAAACTTTTTAGGTTCTATTATCAATAGTGATTGTCAGCGGTCCTCCAATATCACATATGTTGTGGAGAAAGCTTCAAGAAAAATGTACCTTTTGGAATTTAATTTAAATCACAATTCCTTTTACAAGTGAAGTAGAAATTACTCCTATATTTGATCAGATTCTCCTTGAAACTCCAAAAAGCTTAAAATTCATGGTGCACATGTGTATGCATATGCATAGATGAATGGTGATGTGATCTCATGGCTTAGTGGCTACTGTATGTTTTCTTAAGTATATAGTCAGATTTGTCTCGGAGATGAGCGAGAGTTTGGTTAAGAGATTGCGTCTTGCCCTGTAACATATAACAATACTTTGGTTTTTGGTTAATGATTGGTTTCAGTTTGTCAGCATTTAAAGTTGTTACTCCACTTATGGGCCCGTGTAAGTTTAATATATGGGACCAGCAGTAAAGTGGGCAGACAAAGGGGGAGGGCGAAATACATGTATGTATATATAGGTACATATAATTCCGCGGTAGGTAGACAAAAGTAAATATGTGCTTCAGTGGAGATCGAGTAGTGGGATGTTCACCATATTAAATAAAGTGATTCAGAAAAGGGGTTCGAGAAGAAAAGGGGTGAGTGAGATTACGATGATCACGTACTTCATATATGACATGATCCTCATGCCCTCGCCATTGTATACGATTGGGTGTCAATGCGGTTAGCGCTTATTTGTACTGTTGAGTGTATTTACCACGACGTCGTGGATGTGTGTGTGTGTCTGAATATGAAACATGAATATGAATGATATATAATTTGAGTCAATTTGCTCTGGGGTGGGATGATGCCGACTTAATGGTTTTTAAATCTCTCCCGTCTGTGGAGCATGTTGTTCGGCTGTACTATACTTGTATGCTACCATGACCCTCGTTAGTTATTTTATTTGTTAGGGATTTACCAGCTCCAGTCCGCAGAGAAAGAGAGAGAGAGTGAGAGAAAGAGTAGAAAGGAGGTGAATGTGTATGTCATTATTATTAATGCTATTATTATTTGTTATGTTGCATCATCCACTTCTGGTTCTTCACCCCTTATAATATCTGTACAATTCATATTTGCCCAGCTCCCTTCATATATGTATTGTATGTTGAGCCAAAAGTTCTCCGGCTTCCCACCCTCTTTCACCGCCAGAATGTGTGTATGTGGTGTACGTACTCGGTTTTTGAACGAATTTCAAATGCTCGTGTTATACGATTATGATGGGATGGGGATAAAAAGAAACCGTAGAAATCAATCTGCATAGTGGTTACCCGTATTTTGTTTATAATGATCCCATGATCCGGCACTGGCACTTGTTTTTCGGGGTAGTATCCATTTTGTGTTAGGCTCCTATTCATACTTGTTAGAGTTGCATGTGGTGCATGCACGTGAGCGTGCTTGTTTGAGTTTCACTCTATATATATCTCACTCTCCCTGCTTAAATTTCATATTTCACGGTTGATTGTTCGAAATCTATTGCAACCTAACCATGCAACCATCGCTTGGGGTTTCACTCCCCACTACTTTGTTTTTCCATTTGTGTACTGCACCTAATGCATATGTATGGGAGCATGTTTGTACGTGCTGTCATTCCGAAGAGGTTTCTTTAGAGCCATTGTTTCCATGCTGTATGCATGTCTATTGTTGATAAGTATGAGTGCTGAGAAGGTCGTATGCATGACGAAAGGGTTGTTTGGTGGTCAGAATGTCACTTGACAATTCATAGAATTCCTAGGATTTTGCTTAAAAAAAAAGGAATCACTAGTTTGCACCAGCCCTTCTCCTCTTTTTATTGTCATCTACCCTCTCCCTTGAAATGTTGTTTCATTTTATGATTCCATTCTCCATGATTATGAATGGATTTCAGCGCAAGTTCACGGGGTTTCTTCTGTGTGCGAATAGTCGTATTATTTTCAGTAGTGGGGGATTACGTATGATGGCTTGACGGGAGGACTCCCATATCCTTGTGGATTTCCTAAGGTGTCAGCAATCAAGCATTTTACTGCCGATATTTAATGTTTCTGGCAATATGACATATTACAGCCTTGTGGAGGTTGTCTTTTATCTTAATGAGGTACTGTTCTAAAAGTTTTGGCAATCAAGAATTAACGTTTTTACATACCGATGTCATGTGCTGATGCTTTTCAATTATATGCTTGAATCATGCTTCCCGAGATTCTAAGTTGCAAAAGGTTTTTGCTTTTCCTATAATTTTTTTTTTTGAATTCTCTTATTTTTCGTTCTGGTGGTTGAAACAAGAAAAGGAAGAAGACATGTGAAGAGGAATTTGAGAACTTTTATTCCCTACAAGAGCAGATGTATTCTTTCACGTTTCACAAAAAAAAATATGTGCATTTATTTACAATATTAAAAGTAATCGGAAGAAGATTGGATTGCTTCTTCAAATATTGAGAAGGGAGTACGCGGGCTTGGAATGGCTCGCCGTACTTGATTAGTTAGAAGGGACATTGTCAATGGTGAATGAGTGGTTGGATTTTGGGAGTAGGATAAAGAGAGTGAGTGGAATTCGAGTGGATGGATGGAGTCTTTTCATGTAGAATTAATTACCGACTTGATTTGACTGGCGGGCTTCAGTTCATCTCATTTGAAGTGTATCAAGGCTCGTTAGTTGTGGAAATGAGCCTGTGTAGCACAGTCGTGAGTGTGTGTGTGTGCACCGTGCAGTTACGAACTGTGACGACAGTTCCACTCTTTTCCCCATCTTTCTCTCATCCTCTCTACTTTTCATCCACATTCTATTTCTCTCTCCCTTTCTCACTCCCTTGTAAATATCCAAACGCATGTGCAATATGTAATGTATTTAACCGCGTACACATCGTTTTGGCGTATGTTATGTACATTATAATACGTATGCACAACACACAGTCAATAATGCTTAACCTAAACTCCCACTAATAATAATGTTCTCGAATTTGGCTTGCCATCTTCAAATGTCACTTGTTTGTCCCTGTCATCCCCTGTATTTGTCTCTGGATCGT
The DNA here is from genome assembly GCA_034698585.1 of Disparrhopalites patrizii. Lineage (NCBI taxonomy): Eukaryota > Metazoa > Arthropoda > Collembola > Symphypleona > Sminthuridae > Disparrhopalites > Disparrhopalites patrizii. The sequence continues at coordinate 104,132 of JAQGBT010000038.1, forward strand.
TTTCTTCAGAAATTCTATTCCTTTGTCCCAATCGGCTGCAGTTTTTGAACGGATCGGTAGCTACTCTAAACTTAAAAAAATTAAATTGTGTAAAATCGAAACCCTTCCGTTGGGTATGCTCGGGGATCCAAGAATCCCATCTAGTCCTTTCACATGGTGATGTTAAAGAAAAACAAAAGTGCAGATATGTATTCTCTACACATTATTTTAATGCGGATTTTAGGAAAATAATTTTAATCCCGATCCTACCAAGATTGGAAAGTTAAAAAAAAAGAAGAAAATCGATGGAAGTCAACATTTTACTATCCACTTTACCCCAGTAAAAACACTAACAACAACGTTCAGAATTGGATTTCAGATAGAATGTAATAGTAAATTGAATAAAATACTTCTGCCAGGCACATGCCAAGCTTTGATAAAGTTTGTAGCATCATCTTATTTCAGTCAGCATATAACCTGGGTAGCATCACTGCATCTCTCGATTAAAGGCACGAAAGTGTTAATGCCGATCAATGTTTCCTGTTTTTCTTTTCTTTTAAAAAAATCACCATTATGTTTTTCCATGTTTTTCAAATTTTTTTGGTTCATCCCGTGTCTGTGTGAGCTACAAAAGTAAAAATTAATTTGGTTTTGGTCGTTTTTATCGTGCAAATAACATGGCAAAGTCAGTGAATGAGCAAGCAGTACATGCGTAATGGAAGATAAAGCCCATTTATACTTGTTGATTCAACGTAATTGCTTATATTGTTATCGTTTTTGGAAAAGGAGTGTATTTTATGTGTTTATGGAATGTATTGCGATTGTCTTCACACGAATCTCTTCTTTTCGCACGTGGGGAAATATTATATAGTGTTTATTGTTAGTATTACACGTACAGTCTTGTGTGCATTGTAGAGATCTGTAGAATTTCTTTATGCCCTTCAGATAAATTACCCACAGACCATTGAACATCAAATATTACTATATTACTCAATTTAAAATACATACGTAATTAATTACACATGAACACAACCTGTGTGGTTTTATAAAAAAAAACCATTACATCCTGTTATTATTATATCTTCTTTCTTTCTCTCAGTGAGGGAAAAAGGGAAACGCAATGTTTTTTGGGCTTATAGTAAGTATAGGAACTGTGAAGTGACCGTGTTTAACCTGAGCGAGAGAGAGAGAGAGAAAGATTGTCTTCTGCAGAAGTAGTGGTCGATCGTGTGGTTGGGTAGTGAGTGGAGAAAAGAGAATAAGATGGTCCTTCAGCATCTTTTCTACCCTGTGGTAGGGTATCATTAGGCTGTCAGAAACAAGCAGGATTATTTACCACGGTTCATTGTGCATACGGCGTGCCAATTCGTCCTGCGGGTATGACGAGCTGGTTAATGAGATTATGTAAGCATTTGTGAGTTGTCAATGCACATAATGAAAAATAGGACTCACCCCCTCGTTTTCCTTAAGTACGTTGTTATTAGCTCTTCTTTTTCTTTGCCCCATCATTTCTCTCTCCACGCTCACTTGTCTGCGGTAATGATCCTGCGGTTGAAGTGGTAGTCGTTGTCGTAATAATGGTATTAAAGTATAAAAGCTGTGGGTTGTGGATAATAAGGCGCCGAATGGAAGCGTATGTAGAAATGGATGGGGCTGTATTGTTCTGTAGGCTAACAGGTGTAACACTGCATTAACATATCTAATTCTTTGTTTAATTATGATGATTACGTTATGGACTTTACATTTCCAATTTTTTTCCTTTTTTTTTTTGTTTTGTTTTTACTGCTGTCGATGATTGTACATGCATATAGGAGTGCAATAATTTGGGCAGTCATACCAACCTTACAAGGCAACGCGGGAAGGATAGTAAACATGGATTTTAATCGAAGCATTCCACACAAATACACACAAAACCACTTGCACACACAATTGCGTTACTTGGCATATTTCCTTTTTTTTGTTGCTCCTTCGTTGTAATAATGTCCGCATTTGTTTGTGCGTGTATTATTTGGGGAGGAAAAGCATCTCTTATCAAATGGTGGAGGCATGAATCTCCTTGATATTAAAGTAGGATTTCCTTGCCTAATCATTCATGTGTGTGTCTCATTTTTGTCCTCTTTTGGGGGATGGTGGGTAAATGTTGCAGCAGAGCAGACCCATAACTTTTCTTTGTTTTATAGCTCTACTGAAAGAGTTACTGATGTTAATCATTTGACGGTACGTGTGATAAGTGATAACTAACCGTTCAGGCTTGGATCGTATTTTTATTTTATTTCATCTTCTTAGTTTTTTTCGTTTAGGTTTGATTCAAGTTTTGTCGTGGTGGTGCCTGTAAAAATGTTTTCCCCCATCACGATTGCACATAATGTCTCTTAATTTCTTATCATGTATACTTATTGATTCGAATTGATTCTTGGCTTATCAACCGAGTTTCTCACTTAAGTGTCTGTAGTTCAAGTCTATTTTCGAGTGCTCATGATATGTGAACATATCAAAATGCATGAATTGGTGTTACTATCGAGTATTTGGCGTATACCCGTAGATATTATTGAATCAGTCGTGAGATATGTGCTCATAGTGTTCATGCACATTTTACTGTGGGTCAAACACTACAAGCCTTAGTGTGTAACCCGTTAAATATGAACGCGTGGAAAATATTAGATTTCAGAGTAGTTTAGAAGTCAGATCTTAGCCCTATTTTTTGGTTTGGGTTTTACCTGTGTGTTTGGAAAGAATCCGCTTGTATAGCGCAGAATTTGAGTTAGGATTTTAGCGAAAGGATTTAGGATACGATTTTATCGCAGGATTTGATTTAGGATAAGGTTTAGGAGCATTATGACTAAGCTTTTACATGGGTAATACTTTGGGTAGTAGCTATGGCTCAGGTGGGATAACGTAATACTAGGTTTTACATTGACGTACATATACAAACGTAAAGATGGCTTTATAATTACTACTGTATTCAGCTGCAAGTTTAAGTAATAGTATACATATGTACCACTAATAGAGTAGCTATGACCAAATTGTAAAAATAAAAAGCCCAAACAGTATTATAAAAAGTTCTTGTCGTATCAATTGCACGCGCCGCTGGAATCTGTCACAAAAGGAGCTTCAAGTCACACTTATTTGAAGACTTGGAAGTAGTAGTTGATACTCTCATCGGGACAAGAATTCCTCGCCAGAACAGAATGCTCGTTCATATTTGAAATGAGCTGAGCTAATGCATGCATTAAACAATCTTTTTTACAAGGAAGGAGTAAAGTAAGAATGAAAGGTGTGACTCTCCCAAAGTTAAAATGCATAACATCGTTGTATGGGTTGGGTTTCGGTCATGTTTCTTAGGGGAAGACGAATACGAACAGAGGGAAAACGATATTTTACTCGTGTTCAGGAGCAAGAGTGGATTTTTTCCCTTTTATCCCTTCATGCAAGGGTTCGAAACGTAATACTGAATATGAGCTATGAGCGTTTGATAGGAATCTGTCAGCCTGACACAAGCGAGCCAAATTTCAATAATATTATGTATTACCTGTCCACATTAAATTGCGGGAGCATCCCAAAGTGTTTGTGGCTTTTCCCTATTCTGTTTGTGTTCTTTTTTCTCTCACTTAGTAAAGGATTCATTCCCTTTTCTAGTTTCCATATTATTCATCCTGTTTTTTATTCTGTTTTTCGTTGAGAAGAAGGATGACTCTTGCTTTCACTTGGGCACTTATTACCTTACTACACTTAAAATATGTCGGATGAATAAATAGCCAAAGGACTTCTGTGCGTTGGTTGGGTGAGGAAACAGCAAAGAAATGTATCCCTTTCTATACACAAAATCATATTTATCCCCAAAAAAACTTAATTGGTATACAAAATCATACATCCTTGGGTGTCTTCTTTGGGGATTTGTCTCGGTGACTGGTATAATTTAATTAAAAGAGACAGGGCATCATTGTCCTTATAAGCGCTGACGAGCCCAATCGCAAATAACTTTGTTTGTAGGTGCAGTACTACAGCAAGTAATATCTCGTTAGTAATCTGAAACATTAAGGCGTTTGTTATTGGTCTTTGGATTTTTCATTTAATTGTTATAGCGCACGAAACATGATGCCCATTTCCCATTGTTCACTTATTACGGGGAATGAAGCCACCAGGAAAGCTGCACGGGGAGGCAGGAATTTTGTGAGGAAATTCTGAAGAAATGTTCCCAGAGACAAACGTATGTGTAGTCAAACATATACATATGTTGAAAAAGGCATTTCAGTTGCTTTAACTTTCAGGATTTTCTTTAAACTACTTATAGGCTGAGCAATAATTAAAGATTCTACTATAAAAAATGATGCTATTTTTTAGGAATGTCCGCGTTGCAGAGCTAGAAATTCACACAGAATAACCTCCAATGGTTGAAAATTATAATTTTGACTGGGGAATAGTAGTTGTAAAATCATTTGAGTGACAGGACTGGAAAATGCCTGTCCTCGTTAAACTTATAACTCTCTGTATTGCTGAGTGTTAAATACGTCCAACTTTATCACTTTTAATTTTCGTTGTTTCACAATTAAAATCACCAAGGAGTTGCTTATTATTTCTTGGAATTCATTTCCCCTAATGATTTACTGCTATTATGATTATGAGATCTGTCCGTTGACTTCGGGGGGAGATTTTTTTTTCTCACACGTACAGTTATAAATCTCGTCTCATGCCGACCTCACGTATAGTGACATACACTTGATAACTCTTTCCTTATCTTTCTTGTACTTGTTAGTACGCAATTTTTCAATGCCTAGGCACTGTTGATGAGAAAATGCTTCTTTCCAAACTCAGCGAAAAATCTGAAAGCCATATACTTGTTCAAATACGTAGTCTTTCGCGGATCTAGAGGAGAAACCCTAAGATTTGGTGGTTGAATGTGGAATCGGAATTGTGCACCTGTACGTGTACATTACATCCACATGAAGTATATAATCATTGTCAACATTTCTATGTATTGCGGGAAGCCGTTTCGAAGACCATGATTTATTAATCAATCTCCCTTGGAGTAATTAATTCTTGCGCTTCACCCGAAATGGTTTTCCAAATTTCAACTTGTTTTACACTGTGCGCACTTGAAGTAATTACAAGTAAAGATGCAGTGTCCACGTGGTGACTTTGTGCTGTGCTTATACGTGGAGTAATTATATTACAGAATGTACGCGGAAACCTTTTCCCTCCCGTGTGATCTTTCATTCCTTCGCCTAGTGGCTTTGGAAGGTTACCCCATGCATGCGGAGCTTAGTTTCTGGTACACCCGGGAAAGGAGCAAAGTCCTTGAAAGTGCAATTTTTTCGTTCAAAAAGTGTGGACTTGCAAAAAGTTTCCGCTCATGATGTAATTAAAAAATGATAGGAGCTTTATTTCGATGTATGTTTTAAATCTTCCCGTTGTATTTGCATTTTATTTACTCTGGAAACTACAGCTAGAATTCTAGAATGATATTAAGAAGACATGTATTTCTTCCTTGTGTGGTTCAACATTCGAGAAAACGGATGTGAATAAATACAGAATAAAACGAAAATGATTTGTAGTAATGTAGTAAATACTGCTCCAACGGCTACTTGTGTTGATTCAGGCGAGAATAAATAATTAATGCTAGCTTCTTTTTACTCCTTCGGTGGCAGTATTTCCTTCATTAATGGAGACTGCCTACATATCTATGTTGAAGAATTATTTTCGACTAAATTCGCGGATTCGTAGATGCACAACGAACTAAATGACATATATTCTGGAAATTATTTCCCAGAAATTGAGTCATTTTATCCCATTTTTATTATTTCTGGGCGCGGACGCAGCAAAGATGAACGTTCCGTGAATTTCTTTGAAACCATTTTCAGAATTTTTGTCTATTATAGTCAATTTTCCATGTAAGAATCCGCGAATTTAGTCGAAAACAATCCTTACGCACCAATGTATTACTTTGATGCTTGAGAATCATCAAAAAATTGAAGACAGCTGTTTATGCCGTTTATGGGAATAAAAAATAGTGATGACGTTTAATCAGACCTTGCAGAACTGTGTATGCAATGTATGCGTGCAAAGTTTTTGCAACTTCCATGCATATGTATATATACGGAAAGCGGGAAATGATTATAACCCCGTGCAGTCGTATGCAGAGCGCATGAAATATATTAAGAAGCAGAACTTCATTACGAATTTGGGAAGAAAGTGGAATATACCCTTAATTTTATTGTATCTCCAATTCCGTGCCACGAAAACGGGTTCAACACCATAATTCTGTGCAGTTCTTACGTCTTTTATAATACTTGCTGGAAGAAAATTCTTTTCAATTACAAGTCAGGGTTATCTTTTCCGGTCGTGTATTGCGTATGAAATATTGGGTTTTGAAGAACTTATTTTCTTTCAAAATAAGATTGCTAATCGCAATTTAACCCGAGTTTTAGGAAAATTGTTTCCGTTTAATTTGCAATAATATTCCGATAAAAAGTGATTTTGTTTTCTATTTTAAATCCCATTTTCGACTTGCCTCACGATCGGCATTTCGTCGAGCTGTTTTGTTACTTGATTAAGAAAAATGACTGTTTTTAACTGATAAATTCATTTTGGAGGATACTGTTTGTCTATATACCCATTATCCATCAAGAATATACGTACATGAAATTATGCTGTTACCTTATTTCCACCTATTCTGGACACGACTTGCAATCATTTGTTGCCACCCTACGAATATGTACTGGGAAGAACGAAGAAGATTATAATGAATATTTGTGTTCCACATACTAGTGATAAATAATAAGATTTTTTTTTGAGCATGAGAAAGTTGTGTTGTTGGTAAATGTTGAAAACTTGATTTTCTCGCGATAACGATTAAAAAGTTTAAATTAATGAAATTATTGCGTGATTGAACAGTTTCCATCATGCCGAAAAATCTTTGTTCAGCGACCGGAACTTTCGCCCCCTGCCTCTCCTGTGTCAACTGTCGAGAGTTCTGTCTTTCTTCCTCCCTCTGCTTTCTCATTCTCTCTCGCCCATTCGTCCACCTTATAATTGATTACTTTCTGTTTACTTTCCTTCGTCCTTTCCGCTTTTTTTCTTCAGCTAGCCAGTCTTGTCTTTGCCTCCCTTTAAGTCTCTCACATCTCTTCATTAGTGCCCACTATCTCCGTCTCTCATTTTGCAGCAGGTACAGCTACCAACCAGAGTATTTTCCATAACTTCATGTGGGATAATGACTTTAAAAATGTATTCGCGGAAACGTGTGTATATTTTCTAAACTTCTTAGTTGTAATATATACGTATATGTATGCATTATGCATACAGCAAAATATCTGCCCATTATTTCTTCAGGCATCGAATTGAAATGGTTGACACGGTGTGCACGAGTTCCGTCCCAATTTAAAGATAAGATTGCACACATTCAGCTCAAAAACTCGCTCGATTAGTTTATCTATGTATTTACGAAGGATTTAGAAAGAAGCGGTGGAACCGCTTGTGCTCTTGATTTTTTTTCTTTTACATATTTGTAAGAAGAGGTTTGGCGTAAAACATGTGATTGCTATCTGCTGCGAACATGAGAAGTGAGATGAAAGAAAGGGGCCGGGTTGACTCGTTTGTTCATCGGTTTTCTTCCCGGCTATAATTATCAGGGAAAAAAATGTATGTAACTGTACGTATACATACATATATGTTATGTGTGTGTCAGCGTATACACTTATGTATATATCTGACTCACTTCAACTGAAGACCAGGGTGCAGCAGATGACATTCACATTTTAACGATTGGCATCATGTTGTATTACGTGTATACACAATGAGGGAGATAGAGGAGCCAGCCAACAGAGCATTTTATTGTCAACAACATTATTTCCGTAGCATTTGAGATAAAGAGAGGGAGGGATTAAGAGATCGCAAATATTCACTATGGAATGAATTTAATGACACATTTTTCTCACAAATCTATAGAGTTTACCATTAGTCAAGTGGTGAACTACTGCAACCTTTGGTGTTAAAGATTTTATGCTGTAAGCAGAGGTTGATAACCATAAACCAAGAAAGTGTCTTAGCAAGAAACATTTTACTCCTCTATTGCTCTACGTTCTCGCCACCGTGAAAATCGAGAGAATTATACGCAGTCAGTTTTGTGCACAATTTGTTATTTGCTTTTTAAACTGTTTTTAGATGAAATTTTACACTAGAAAGTACTTTGATAAATTTATTTTTGTTTCTAGAGACATTTAATAAAAAATAATATATTTTGTCGTAAATCCTGATTTTTAAACAGCATGGAAGACCGCTGTAACTTGATCTATCTTTTCTATATCGAGATGAAGAAAATTTTCCTAGATTTACTATAAAATTCTTAATGGGATGAAATACACTGTTCTGCACTGTTGCGGCAACAGAGAGCTAGAGGGGGGATTTAAATTTTGCTGTGCATTTACTTGAGAATGGGAACCCGGTGTGTATCACATTGAGGGAGAGAGGTATTTATTATCATTGCTGTCTCCTTCCATTCCCCTTTCTCTCTCTCTCTGCAAAAGGTTTAGAATGACATTAAATCCTGGAGGTTTTTTGTTGTCCAGAGCATAAAGGGTTGCATGCCCGGCTGCGTTTCAAAAGACGAATTAGCCAGGAGTCGTCTCCAGTTGACATGACGGGGAACGACGTGGGGAAAAATGTAAATTTACTTAGTCTAGATCATGCTTTTCTCTTTGTTTTCCAAGTCTCATTCAACTACTTCATCTGTATTGTTGCGTCATCTCGGGCACCATCATGTGACAAATCTTTCTCAGAGATGGTGAACCAGCGTATTAGTGTATGTGGATCCGATGTTTTTTTCTCCCAGTGGGCATACCAAAATATCATGGGTGAATTATCAAATGTGATCACCTCCAGCGAACATTAATTCACAATGTGATTGTCTCAGCGTTTTCCTGAATGTATATACGAATTGATAATCTCCAATGTAAAAGCACAGCACGTGATCACTTCATGTATTAAGGAAAAACGGAGATGATCACTTCATGATTTAACGGTGGCTGAAGATGATCACATTTGCATCTTTGGTGACAATATCTGGCATTTTACGTTTTAAAAGGAGCTTTTTGCTAGTTCATCTCGCATCTTACGCTTGTATTTGAGAACTGGGAAAGAAACAATGAAAAAAATAAGTACAAAAAAATGGTTTTTAGTTACCTGACCTACAAGTGCACTTGTCGTTTCAAACAGTTCATTCGGTTTTTTTTAAAATACAATGTGATTAGTGTATTATAAGTCTGACGCTAATCGTAAGAAAAGCTTCCAATTTGTGAAACCAGTTTTAATTAACGTTTTATGTTCTTAGCTAATAGATATCGATAGGCATACACAGAGATCCCTTGATTTGGATTTCAATGGAACCTCAGATGCGAACCTTATGTAGGGAAGTGTAGTAAGGTTGAAAATAACTATGTAAACTAGCTTGTTGATTAGAATGCATGTAAAAATGAGGGAAAAGAGGTAGGGGAGTTTGTAGTAAATGCGCTACCAACTAACTTTTATTCAGCCTCATGATTCTCTTTTTTTATGGAAGCTATTGAGCTATTCCTACTTTTTTTGTTCATGTATTGGACGGCTATACAAAACTGATGTGTGTGTAATGGGTTTTTGGGCTCTATTACTTGTTGTTGTGGACGTTGTGCTAGGTTGAAAAGAGTTGAATAATTCCTCTTTTCCTTTTCAATGGGGACATGGGCACTCTTCAGCAGCTATTATCTGGCATTTTAAGTTACACATTTCACTCTTCTCAATCAAAACTTTGTAGTGTGCACCGGCTTTTGTCCTCAATGGCACACAACGTGCTTTCCCTTCGTTGTCCCTACGTGCGTCCATTTAGTAAATACGTACCCTTGCTTTCTTTTTTTTCCGGGGAGGGGGGGAGAACATAAGTAACGGGCTCGGATTCTTCCTATAGGCATGAATTGGACTAGATTTGAATAGGTTTGTGTGTACATGAAGTAAAAAGACATAAGTAGCAGTAAGTGATTTTAACAGTGGGGAGAACGGAAAGAGAGAGGGAGGGAGAGAGAGATTGAAAGCGTGTACTTACACCAAGGGATAGTTTTTGTTGTTGAGGATTTGTTGACTGAGTGTATGTAATCAAGGTATTCATCCCGTCCCTTATGTAACCCTTGTGATCCGGGCACAGAGAGGGGAGCATGAGGGTCATATATTACAAAGTGTATACATAATATTCCCCTTTCAGTTCGCGATACCGCATTATTTTGGGAATTGGAAGAATGAGACACAATAATAGGAATCTCTGTTACGGCAATAATATTAGTAGTAGTGAGTAGTGGGCTGGACCGTAAATAAAGGGAACATTATTATGTGTAGAATACACAACTCTTTTCCCTCTCCTGACTGCTTTCCCAGCTCTTATCAGTGCATCTATGGAGAAGGGAGTGAGTGAGAGTCGTGAGTTTCATTGGGGGTGAAAGGGAGAGATGCAGGGGTCATTGTGTCATTTTGCAGCCTGTTCGACCTGCAATGATTGAAATGCAAAATATGTGAGTAATTGGCGTGAAAATGTTTGCCTTCGGCGTCATTTACACCATTCTCCAAATATATAAGGGTCAAAATTTAGTCATGCACTTACTGCTCTCACTTGAATTAACAAACTTGTTCAACCAATGATACCTCCTTCCCCGGGATCGTCGACTATATGTGGAGAGATAATGTTGTTGTTTTTATTGTATTGGTTGGGAGATGAGAAATACAGAATTAATGAGAGAAAAAATCGGCAGTAAGGGCGTAAGTGATTTAATGGGCTCTAGTATTGTACTCTCATTTCTCGGTTTTTCAATCGAAGTTACAATTTGTGTTCGAGAAATCTTTAAGTTAAGGCCTATGAATTTAATCAATTGTATCTAACCATAAGTATCTGTCTCATTGAGGCTGTATTAAATAAAATTGAAATATTTTTTTTTGTTTTTTTTTGTACCAATTTCACCCATGTATGTTTTGGTTGAGGGTTTGAAAGAAGGAAAAAAGGTGGTTGGGCTCGCCATGAGGGTTCATCGGTGCATGCACTTATTGCGTGTGCCATGAGTGTTCATTCCACTGTATGAAATAAGGGTTTTTTCCCTTTTTTTTATTAGTTTTAAGTCAAAAATTTGTGATTATATGGATGTTATAAAGGTACGTGTTCGGTTGATTTGTTTACCCAATTCCTGGCTAAAGTTATGAATGTTAGGGGTGTCCGTCCCCCTTTCGTCTGTATGGTTGTACGTGCTTCCCAAATGCTTGGAAATTCATGACAGGGTGTGTGTGTGTATTGTGTATGAAAGTAGAACTTATGAGTACTTGTAATTACTGTTTAGGCCCAAGCAGCTACTTTGGTTGACCGACGTCCGTCCATCGACGAGCGGTGGTGTTTTTTTAACTGCTCACTTTTATGCATGAGGATTTTTTCTCTCTCTCCACTTCGCTTCAGACAAAGAGGATGGTGGTGTTTGGTTTTGTGTGCTGGTGCAGGGGGTTTTACACTCTGGGAGTGAGTAATTTGGATGATGATTGCACAGAGTCAGGTGTGATAAAAAAGATGGATTGATGTTTTGTGTGGCTTTCCCCCTCCACTTCTTTCATTTTTCCCCTTTCTCCTTATCTTGTTGGAGGTACGAAACTTTTGAATAATTCCATTCACTGGTCCCTTTTCCTTTCGTGTGCGTAGAGGAGGTTCGGGGGGTAATTACCGTTTAAAAGCACTGTATATATGTACTCTTCATGGACTACGAACATTTTTCACCCTGTGGTATATTTCTTGAGACGAGAAGTTTCTACTATTTTAAAGCATTTCTGGGGTGCTTTGTGATTCAAAACACTTTTTTTCTTCATCTATGGTGTACGTAGAGGGACATATTGGATTCCATTTATTACACAGGATTCTTCTTCCCCCATAATCCAATGGAAGTGTGTCATCCGAGAGACACTTGATTATTTGATTTAATTTATATTAATAATAATAACACCCCATTATTGTACTGGTAAAGAAAATGGTTGAAGTTGTTTCTCAACGTGATTTACTTGCATGCATAGTGCATACACATCCTGGCCATTCGTTTTGGAATGGATCAATCCGCAGTGACACTGATGACGCTATTATTTTGAGATTTTTAGCAGTCTATTTCTTGCTTTTTATTCCCACATACTTTTCCATCAATTGAATCCCTATTATATCTGTTAAAAAAGTGAAAAGGTACTCGAAAGTACCCTTAGAAGTCGAAGGTATTTTGTTAATATTAAGAGCTTTATTAT